>JAXGGS010003794.1:0-26999 GCA_035585475.1 Armandia brevis | reverse complement strand
ATTTATTTCTGAGAAATTAGGGGCGGCAGGTTTTTTTTTTGTTTTTTTTCTGTGAAATTAGGGGCGGCAGGTTTTTTTTGTTTGTTTTCCGCGCTTAACCCAATAAAAAGAGGGGGGCGGTGGGTCTCAGGCCCATGCGGGCGGGGCCTGAGAAACAACTTTTTAATTTTATATGGCCTTAACTCATCTGTATATGATAAACAATCCTCTACCAGCCCTTGAGTGAACCCTGTACTGTCTAACTACTGCTCTACAGGATACTGATTCATGTTATATGCTAACCCATTGAAAATGGAAGTACTTTTCTTTACTCATAATTTAGAAGGCTTAAGTTTCTTTTTGTTGCTTGGCATATTTTTGAGGGTGATTGACCAGCTATGGTCATGTTAATCATAGTCTCAGTTTTCATCTGCTCGCCTTTCAGCTTCTTAGGAAGTTTTTCAGGGTGATCACAATCTATGATGCTTGATATGTTAACCTTACTCTGCTAATGGGCATCATTTCATCAATACAATTATATAGATGAACGAAAGCAAACATGTGCAGGTGCCCACGAAAGAAATGCGAGATAATAACCCCAAAATCTTTTAAAAACTAATGTACATGTGTTAAATGTCAATAATTATTATTATTATTATTACTATTTATATAGCCCTTATCCTTGAGAGCTCTAAGTGCTGTACTTAGGTGGATATAAAAAGAATTCTAACATTGCATAAAATAAAGAGAATAGTGTAAAATGTCGTTGATATATTAAGATTGATACATAGAATTTAAATTTTAAAATTTAAAAGATTAAGTCAATGGTAGACACCAATACACAATGTGTTTTTAGTCTTCTACTCTTATACTACCTTAATAGTAAGAAATATCATTATTATATAGAAAAATCTTGTCATTGCTGTACAGTTTCAAAGTACATACCGATACCTACATTTATATGTCTGTATCAAACTTTGTATTCTTCTGATAATATTAGTAATAAGGACGCTTAGATAAGACGTCAGCAACTGCCAGATGACAGCTTAATGACTTGCTGAATGCTCTTTCTTGACATCCTTAATTATAAGTGATCATCAAAATTAGTCTAATATTTTTTCTATTGGAGGCTAGGACAAGGAAATTCTTGCATACATTTGGAACAGTCCATATGGGTGTTATGACTTAAAATCCACAACGTTTCCTACATGCAGGCATATCTACCGCCAGACACACAAATAACAGCTACCCTTCTCCTCAATATTTAACTCAGAAACAACAATCAATAAACTTTGGTTCCTTTGGGCAAGGGATTATACTGATTAACAGAATATTCTTTGATAAATGTGTTTCTTCCCTTGGAACATTTAAAATGTATAGGTAGGTTTACAGGTTTAAAGGTTTAAAGGTTTATTGTGATAAAGCTCTCCAGCTACACACATATTATGAAATGTACCAATAGAGTACTCTGGTTTGTACATTATTATATAAATTCTTAAATAATCATAGTATTACAATGGACGTATTGTTGATTTATTCCTATGACAGGAATAAGCATTCATGCAGGTACAACCCCTTTTTCTATATAATGTGACTAAGTTATAAAGACATTTCTTATCGTCACTCTGAATAAGGCAGCTTAGTACATCTAGATCTGTTGTGTTCTCATTGCCCTGTTGTTTAATCTGGCTTATGTATTTACCATGGTAGTGTTCTCGTATGGTCGAGAACAATGGGCAATTAAGAATGAAATGTACTTCATCCTCCAACTCAGGTTTGCATACAAGACAATACCGATGTTTGCTTTCGACATAAGGGACCAACCATGTTCCTCTTTCAATGAACAGCTTATGGTTGCGCGATAAAAATTTACATATAATTTTAACCGCCTTCTTGTCCATTTGCAAATCTATCCACTTTGTGCACATATCCAGCTGATTGAAGGGGCATATATTCTTAATCGTGATGCATTTACTACTCACGTCTGTCTCATCATTGATATTATCTCTACCCAGTTTATACAATCGAATTTTAAATGTGTACAGTAATAGGGTTTCATCGGGCACACTAAATAGCCAGTTATCGTACATATCAACATTTGATATGAGAGTTTTCACCCTCTCTATCTACTCATGTAAAACATCATTTCAGAGGTATATATGATACATTGTGGAACATAGTTGTTTGTTATCCTGTCTTATTAGTCTCAGCCAGAACTTAATAATTTTAACATATCTGATATACATAAGTGGCAATCTCTTTGCCAATGTATGTACTATTACACTGGTTGTGTTCTGGCATAGACCAATGATTTCTTGAGGTATGAGAGGTGTAGTCTCTCCAGTTCTGGGGCTTTGTGTTAGCCCCACAGTTCACCTGAGAAACCGATCACACTTGCCACCAGAATATCAAACAGCTCGGTTTTTGACAGGACAGTTATACTGATAGGTGTATTTACACTGTATGACCACGGCTCTTGTTACCTTTAGTTGTTAACATCTGTTCATTGCTTTCTGCCCATGAGGATAGTCTTTGATTAAGTATCTTAGTGTACAATTTGCTCAGACATGACTGTAGGGAGACACCACTGTAGTTATTTACATCTTGTTTTTTACCACTCTTAAATACCGGTACAATGTGTCTTTTTCCAGTTACCAGGAAGAAATCCTAGTTTTAATGTGTGGTTATAAAAGCGTAGTAGGTAAGATGTGAGGCTGTGTGTACATTTAATGAACTCCTAATCACGCCGTCAGGGCCAGATGACTTCTCATTGTTAAGTTTCTTAATCTCGCGTAAAAAATCATTGTGTGAGATAATATCATTTAGTTCATTAAATACATTCATGTCGTCAACATATTCATGCAAAAAATCTCTAACATCCGCGCTTTATAAGAAACGCGTCATAAACACTCGGGTTGTGGAGGGAGTAAAAATGGTTATAAAAGTAGACATACAAATGTTTGGGAATGATCTCATACCTGCCCCTTTTAATAATACCCAGAATTTACGTGTATATTTTTTCTTGAGCTTCAAGAGCTCAGCTGTTTTACCATTGGCCATATCTTGCATGCAAGCATTATGATAGTGGTTAAAATACTGTCTTAATTTATTACATTTCTGGCGCTGTTCTTCAGTATGTGTGCTATCATGTGAGTACGATTGTTTTGCGTCTTGAAATAATTTATGTCTATTTTGACATTCATCACATTTATATTTCCGTGAGGCTCCTACTGCCACCGATGGCGGTTGCCTTGATTTAATATCATCTTGCACGCTGAGACCGGTATCATACAGTACAAATTATCGTCTGGCATTGGTACAAAACACTCAAAATTAATATAATCATAAGTACTCTCTTGCTGGTTTGCCACATATGCGTACATATCCCCACATTCAATCAAAACAAGTTAGAAATCAATCTTATTAGTAATTTGTGCATAAAGTGCATTTAAAGACTCAAATGCTGTCATAAAGCAAGTGTCACCCGCAGGTGGCAAGTACATGCCTGTTACAAAGACATATTTATCATCTCTGAATAGTTTCTATTGGGGCCAGAGCAAGCACGTCGACCGTCTCCTCCTCCTCTCTGGTGCCTGCCTGGTGCATCATAGCTTCCCTTCCTGGCAACCAGTGGCAGTGCAGCAGTTGAGGGGTTGATGCTACGAGTTGGGAGAGGAGGGTAGTGGTTGACGTCCTACGGTGTTGGTTGTCACCTGCAGTGCTGCCCGTGACAGAGGCAGTTACAGTGATGGAGGGTGCAGTGGTGGTGGCGGACGGGGCTTGGGCGGTATCTGGTACACCTATGTATGTGATCCCGGTCATCATTGAGCCACCTGACGGTATACCATTGATGCAGGGCGGCCTGCATGCCGGGGGTCGAGTTTTTATACCCCCCATCATACCAAGGCCATTCTTGTCATCGGTAGGGTATCGCTGCAGAGGCTGCTGTCGCTGAAGCTGGAGAAACAGTTGTGCACACATGTATACTTGTCCTCTGTTCATCTTCTTGCGAAAAACCTTGCCCGGATGTTGCGTAAAGGCTTGGTATCCGTTAGAAGTGTAGAGCTTTGCGTGGGAGCGACATGCGCTCATGGCGAGCCTGATGGGCAGGGGAGTGACGCCTGCCATCGCGCTTGGCGTGGTGGTGTTGTTGAGGGCGCGGCGGATACATCTCCACCATCCTTAAACTTCACAAGCATAGGTCATGGTCCCTCACCATCCCCCGGCATCCCAATGTGAGTCGGCGAAGCGCATGTTATTAACACCATCGGCGGATATTTTCAGCACATTTTTGAGGTAGTTTTTTAATGTTACCTCGGTATTCTCCTGGCCCTGTGGGTCAGCAATGCGATGGAAACTTTATTCATCTTCCCCTTGGAAATAGTATCCCCAATAAGTTTGAAGCAGAGATTTTTAACTGCTAATTCAAGCCTATCAAGTCTTGATGTGTGCTTGTTCACGTGTTTGACTGCCGCTCTCGTTACTTGGCCTGTTTCCCTTGCGAAGGAAGTGAAATTGTTCTTGAACTTGTTGTTTAACTGCGCTATTAGGTCTATTAGAGACTTTGCCCTCACTTTGGATGACTTCGAGTAGATGTACGTCTCCAGTGGACTGTGACGCCGGGAATCCTGGATTATCGCTCACATGCCCGAGTTTATCCCTCTTCCCAGTGTAAGTGCTGGGTTTATAAGTAGATCCATACCAACCAGTGTGTTCCTCACATAAAACTTCCCTACAGAAATGACATCTCTTTTTCTTCTCAGCCCAGTAAATGTAAGTTTTTGGCCAAGCGGGAAAGAGCATAATTAAATTATTCCCATCTCTCTGACAAAACTTTACCATTATAAATATCAACAAGCTCATCATGACTTGGAATATTAGAACACTAGAAAAATTATTGTAAAAATTCTGCATTCTTTCAAAACAATATTTCCAGAACTTGTGAAACAATCTTTCATCAATTTTGTTGCACCTCATTTTTTCAAACAGTGTGACTTGTGCTTAAGACTATCAATTGTGACTGCAACTTCTAGAGAATATGATTTGTCACAACTTTGACATATGTGTCGACATCTTCATTTCTTAAAAGTCGATCATCATGTTTTCCAAGTTGGTTAACAGAAGACTGGAGCTTTCATAAAGAAATCATCAAAATCAACTAATGACAAATCTAATCAAGATGCCTGAAGACACATGACCAATTCCTGGAATTAGTCTTACTTTTGACAAGTGATGTATATTCTGAATAGTCTTTTCGAGTAGTCTGAAACATAGCTAGACTTCTTTTCCTTACTAAAGGATATATTGCAGCCCTACCCATTTGACAAGTCATATTATTACTTAACGCTTCTACCATTGATTATAACGATGGCAACACTGCAAATTCATCAATGTTCTCAGTAGTCACATCCATCCAGTCACCATTCTTCCTGATTCAAACCTGGATGATATCAATTTGCAATATAATTTTTAAAAATATTACTATCCATCCTATCTTAGAAAAGATGACAAATGATGACTGTTTCTAGAAAATACATCTGCTATCAACATCTCCCCAATGATTTTACTCCCAAGAATTTTGTAACAGACAGTTGTTGCCTGTTGATTCAGACTTTTTCTTAATATTGACATCCAACAGTTCCGTGTATCATCTGTAGATTAACCTGGCAAGTGTTCATCATGGCTCTGGAATGCAATTCATGATATTATTTAATCTGTGCAAATTGTAATAGCTATAATGCTTGAATTGCCTTGTCAAAGATAAGCCCCCATTGGGGTCATTGTATAATTGTTTGAAAATCTAAGTGTACTTACAGATATATAGTTAGTAAAGAATAATAAATTTTGTTCAATTTTGAAATAATTATATTTCATAATAGAGGGTAATTGCATATAGCAAACTGCAAAAGCATATGATGCATCCAGCATACTGGAGTATCCAAGGAAATTATTAATGGTATGATCATAGAAGCAATTTGCTTCCATCCAGTTTTGATTATCTCTCATTGATGTTTCAATTGAAAAGAATTAACTTATTACAATATTTCTCTGCTTGTAATAAAGACCTAATTCTCACATTTGTAGCAATGCCCTAGTGATCTGAGATACCAGTGCCCGTGAGTTATTTCACATAACAAACAATATACGAACACACATATACAGAATCGACGATCGCCATTGTATAATAAAATCGAACCATTATAACTATTTCCGCAATCCATTCCGCTGATCCTACGTCACATCTTATCCACTTGATTTCCGTATCTCTACGAAAATTCTCTTTAGGAACACTATCTGAAGACTTCGGACATTTTTTATATTAAAATTGTATTAAAGAAAGTTTTGACCACTTGGTAGGACGGATACCAGAACTTGAATGCCTGCTTTTCACATTTACTCCACCAGGAAACCTTCTCCTCCCAACTCGCTAATTGACCGTAACATTTTAAATACCATTAAGCACCTTTAATCACCCCGTCTGTAAACTAGCTTGACACCAAACCCGTTTACAGCTCAAAGAACAGATCCTGTAATACAATCCCCGTGAGCCACAATAAAACAGTTATTTTCTAATTCGTTCCTCAAACGCAAATAACTGCCAAGTACCTATACACATAAACAAATAGTAAATGGATCACCATTATCTATAGGTTAATCTTTTTAAAAGTAAATATAGTGTAGAGTACTGACTTCATGTATGTTGTTGTCACTTTGTGTTCATTAGACCTGGTAATTGGAACACACCGCTGATAAATGAATAATGAAGGCACACAGTAAACATCACTGTGTTGTTGTTTTGTCGAAAGGAGGAAGGTGTCAACCCTATCATCATGTAAGAGCTAAATGCCTGCTTCAGTCTCCTGGCATCCTTGTCCTGCTGCTTCTTGGCGACCTTTTCCTGATGTACTATAACTTGGTTGAAAACAGATACACAATGTGGCCCGCTTTCTGTCACTTCTGGGCATGCTCTAAGATCTTGGGAGCTCTGCTATTATGATTGATTCACAACAAATGCATTTTAGCATAAAAGCATGTAATTTTGCTAACTCATAAAGTTTTTAATTTAAAAAGGGTCACATTTTTAGACTTCACCCTATCCATAATGGCACCATTGCTGTAAGGAAGAATGTGGTTTAATAATTGCCTCTAAATATAATTACAATAAGAAAATACAGTGGAAATGAATTAATATTTCCTACCCAGCACAGGTAGGATCTTAACATAAATAAGCAAAATTTACCACAATGTGGTTCTTTTGAAGCTCTTTGCCCCCCCCCCCCCTCCTTTTTTTGAACTTGTGAGTGAACCTGAATGGTTGTTGTGGTTGTACCCGTCACAAGTGGTGAAGCACCTGCTACATCTGGTTAGCTTGGTGGTTCTTTTGATTCCAATACTCCCCTGCTGCGCTCCATGGTAATAATATGCATATGGCTGATGATAAAATCAGCAAATTAGTGTTTGGATGAGATCTTTGTGTTATGTTCCTCAAACCATGTTTTGCCAACAGCAAGAGTCAAATCAGAATGTAAGCTGGCCAAATCCGCTGTTATATACGTATGTTTTAATAAGTCCCGTAATCAGAGGTTCTTGTATTCTTCACAATACATATGATATATCTGAAATTAAAATATTGATGAAAAAATGTGTGGTCAAGACATATGCAATATAATTTTTCATTCAACATGTAACAAATTCAAACGAATTGGTTTGAAGAAGAAGAAAATGTATTACATAAATAATATTTTAGGACAGATTTTTAATAGATTGTGTTTTTTATATGGTATCAATGCTGTTCTCTGTGATGTTAACAGAGGTTCTGTATCAGTAACCTTGTTATCTCCACAGAAATATCATTTGATTGCAATTTTAACGGTATCAACCAATTTTTTGGCTTGTTAGAAGCAGCATGCATAGTTGATGACCTCATGGTACAAGGGTAAACTGTTATGTTAACAAGGTCCTCTGTTATCTTTACTGAAATGTCATTTGATAAAACATTGACCATCTTATCAGCTTAACCAAGCTCCTGTCAGCAAAGTCCATGCATTAACATTTCATAGGAAACATGACACATTACTTGGAACACATAACAGGCTTCCAATAAGTCTGTAATATGAATTCACTGGCTACAGTAGTATGACAAATGATCTCCTTATCCATAAATGGTTTGTCTCAGTCTGTCTCAGTCTTATTCTTAGGCTTAGTGCTTGTGATTTGGAAAAGGTCTGTGCAAACACATCTTTCCTTTTTTCCCCAGTTCATGAGATCAGCAAAATGAAGTGATGAATCTTATCACTTTTGGGCAAAGGGCAGATTTCAGAAATTTGCATCCGTTTCAACGGTCTTCTTTATATGATATGATGCAGATTGAAGGAGATCAATCATCCTTCTGCTATAGGAATTTAATGCAGTATACAGTTTGTAAAATTCAATATTGCAGCAATTGTAGCATTAATGGCTAGATTTTCAACAATGACCAGTTGGACCTCCTGCGGAAAAGCTCAGTGATTCTGAATGAGTGCATTTGTGATAGGGATCAGGTCTAGTGTTAGCTACCTCTGCCACCCATGCCTCCTTTAGCTTGTCCTCCTTCTCATCTGGTTGGTTAATGTTAACATTTTGCCATGCGACTTTTAATAAATTCACGAAATCCACGACTGTTAAACTAGCTTGATCAAAATTCCCATAACTTTAATTACAGAATGTATAATGTAAAATAAGTACTCTGGATCTTCCCGATAGTCATGAATTCTGTGGATGTTACATTTGGACTCCTGTCACAATACTGCTCCAAGCATCCTTCTGAAGTTTTAGTGAGCTGCTGTGTTGGGTTTCAATAACATACAACAAATTGCAATTCTTCATCGAGTATCAGTTTGTAATTCTGCATGTTATTAAACAAATACAAATAGGAAAGTGCTATCTCATGCTACAGCCTAAGGCTTATAATGGTTTGTTGCACTCTCCCTCCACCTGTGCTTCCAACATGTTATTCTGCATTACTGTGGCCAGTTCTTTCTCACTAAAATCTAGATTCTAACTACTCAATATTTAAGTGTTATCCACACAATTTGCCAGAAAGTCTTAAGACTTCAGAATTATTCATGAAATTATGATAATTGTTTACCCTCACGCACCAAAGACATACATGTCAACATGTGAAGGATGGTATGCACATATTATCTGACATCTAGTGTATTATTATTACAAGACTCGATCACTGGAATAAATCTCACAAGTGATCTATATTCTGAATATTTTAAAAATTGCCTGTAACATTACAGGATGTCTTTGTCATTACTAAGGCTAGGTTACAGATCTAGAAGGATATAATGCAGCCCCACCTCTATTTTACTTTTACCTTACCATATTTGCTGTAATGCTATTCCTTTCCCCCATTTTGTGGCCAATTATCTGCCCACCTGCTTTACCTGCTTTTACAGCAACATTTCCTTGTCTGCCTCAGGTTCTCCTCCCTTCTCGCTTATGCATCTGTCAAGTTACCCTCCGTCGCTTCTCAGTCAGCTTTATTGCTATCACTTGCCTCATTTCCCTCTGTTAGTTTATTCTCACTTCCCTTAGGCTCCTCCACCCCAACCTTACCCTAATAGCTCTCTCTAACTGCTCGGATTTTGCCTTTGTTGCATCTTATTTTTGCCTCTCCCTTACTGCTTCCCACCTCCTTTCCACCTTTAGCTCTCTTGAAAGTTCTTCCCTAGCCTTACATTTCCTCTGTTACTGAACTATCTTACCTTGGCCTCCACCTGCCACTAACGCTGCTGGTGATGGAGCTGGTGTTTCTTCCCATGGTTTCGACGCTGGATATCTTGTGATGTTGCTGCTGATGACGGTGATCATGCTGCCGGCCATGGTTGGGAACCTTGTGATGGTGGTGCTGATGACAGCCATGGTTGGAAACCTGGTCATGTTGGTGTTGATGACGGCGATCATGATGCCGGCCATGGTTGGAAACCTGGTGATGGTGGCGCTGATGACCGCAATTGTGATGCAGGCCGCTCCTCTTTCCTCTGCTTCTGATTGGCTGTTTATCGTCTGCTCTGACTTCTCCCTTGGCCTATTCACTTGCATTCTAGCCACCATCAAGGGCAGTGGGGCATCTGGGACCATCAGCCAAGCCGGGTGTTGTGAAGCAGGCACATCTATAGTCCAGTTGAACTGATAGATTTTAAGGTTTTTAGGCTTGTTGTGCTATACAATTATGTAGAATAGTATTGATATTATTTTTGAAGAGATTCAATACAAACTGAATTTGCTACCTTCTATGTTAAAAATAGCCTTAAGTAGATATAGTGCTTTGTCCAAATAATGCAATAGATTAAACAAGCAATTTACATCATCACCCTGCACCAGGCAGCATAAAATATCCATATCAGTCAGTGTAGTGCCATCTAACTCTTTAAGGTTACTAATTGAGCTACTGATCTAACATTCACGGATCATTGAATACACGGGCAATTTCAGTATATATAAAGTGGACCTCATCCTTTATTTGTGGTTCACATACCATACAATATTGATGTTCATTCAATAGCAGGATGTATCCATCTACCTCTCTAAATAAGAAGTTTGTGGTTTCTTGACGCGAATTTACACAGTGTTTCGACACCTCTTTTATATTTGTATCAATCCATTTGGGGTTAACATTGAGTTGTGTGTAAGGGCAGTATGTACTTTAAACGTAAAATGTTGACTATTCGTATCAATCTCGTTTACAATCGTGTCTCCATCCAGATTAAACAAACATTTAAATGTAACATTTAAATGAAAATAAAAACACATTATCTGCCGCATCAAAAAGCCAATTGTCATACATGTTCACGTTGGTGAGCAGAATCTTAATCCATTCTACCAATTCTAGTTTTACATTGTTTCAAATACAATAATATGGTACATTGTAACGCAAAGTTGATTACTGCCTGGCTTTCAAGCATCAGTCAAATTTAGTTTTGATATATGGGGTAATCATGAGTTTGAACGTCTTTGTTAATGTATATACACCATTACACTTGTGTTTTGTCTAAGCCCCATTATTTCTTCTAACCATGACTGGTGTAATTTTATAATTCAGGAGCTTTATGGTATTCCCACAATTCACTAGAGAACAATATCACACTTTTAACCAGAATATCAAATAAGTGTAATTATATTGATATGTGTATTTCCTTAGCATACCAAATGCTCTATTTACCTTTATTAAAAACATTGGCACCTGCTTGTTCCAGACTCCAGTGACATATAGTAAAACACCAAGATATGTAAACATGGTAATCACTCTGTGGCACAATATAATTATTCCATATTCGAACTAGAAGTGTTCATAGCATGATATGACTTTAAGGCGTAGTTGCAGATTTTAGATATATGACGTGGCAGCCTCATACTCTCTGCTCATTTATTCTGTTTCATACGGTAAACTACAAATAGCAAAATGAGCGAGACATTAAACACAGCACACACATACAACACGAATGATATGAGCTGATATGTACAAATAGAAGTAGAGTATTATTATCATACCATCATACAATCACCAGAAATCATCATTGAAATGTATCGTGCCTGTTGCCACATCAAAGTCCTCATGTATTATAAATAACTGGTGTCGCGACAATCACAAATTTAAAGCTTCCCTCCAAACAAAATGCCTAGCAACGCTTAGCAACACCAATAGCACACATTGAGATGTGAGAAGTAGTATGATTAATGATGCCTATAGGACATGCAGGTCCGCACGCCTAACTGACTTTACGATCTTCTCTTAAACTACTTCTTCTATGCTCTTATACTTATACACCACAACTCCTTTTCACCCTTATAGTTAATAATGGGTAACTAACTTTTACTGTTTGTAACAAACGTTTTGTCTTGCAGACGTACAGTAGATTCAGACTTGTACAGTACTCCTCCAGGTTTAGGATACTGTACATGAGAGCAACCTCTGATGTACATAGAACAGCTGTCTACATTGCTAACGATCTGCGGATAAATATTCCCAGTCTATTAAGATTATGTGGTTCTGCGTTCTGTATCCAATCCCCAAGGGGTTTGGTTCTTCCAGGTATGCCACGCTCGTCATCAATGAAATGTTTATACTGGGAATACATTTTTATGTCAAATGGGGTCCGGTATTTGCTGCGGGAAAAACCATGTGGCTATCATTGAAATCATATTGTAACGGATAATAGGTCTTTCAATTGTTATTTTCACACATAAACGACGTCATAGGTGAAATATTTGGTTATATATTATATACTATAACATTTATTTACAGAATAAACGACAAATACAGACTCTGATGAGCTATTTAATTAGGTTGCTATACAGGGTCAATTTATGTGGCTACTCTAGCTTAGAGCCAAGCTGATTAATAGAATATTTCTCAGACACACCCATATCTGTTTTATTTACCCATCCAAAATTAAAAACACCGTCTGCACAGCCAGACTCCGAGCTAGAAAAAGAAGGGCTGTGTCACATTTGAAAAAATAAATCTGGGTCTCATGATTAGTATTCTTGTAGGTTTGGTTTTATGTATCATTACCACATGGCTGTGTATTTCATAGTCGATAAGCAGAAAAGAATTATGAATATCATCTTCAAAGATACTTTGACAAACAACATTAAAGGTCACCCTCATACATGAATAAACAAATACTATTGATCCAACTAATAGGGTGTGAGCTAATTATTTATGCAGAGTGCAGCAGTGCATTGTGTGTTCAGTTACTGTGACCAGCATAGATGTAGAACTATTACTGATACAACTACTTAAAAAGTTACTATGGTACATGTATATTTTACTCTTACCACTGGACTTAAATGAGTATATAACACATAAATTTTGATTGTTCTACAAAGAATTCTACAAGTGTCTATTAGAAAGACAGATAGCAATTTTTGATTGAGTATCCATGCTCTCTTTATAGCTTTAGGCTGGGCCATTTTCGTTCAATTCAGTCTTAAATGCATAAAGAAATGCATTTTACTGCTAAACTGATCTGCACACCCCACATTTACATTCCTCATTATTTGCTCATTATGTATCATTCTGTCCTCATTATTCGTCATTTTGTCCCCATCAGCCATCACTATTTCCTCATTAACCCTCGTTATTTCCTAATTTTCTTGTTCTTTTCCATCATTTTCATTCTCACTATTTGTAATAATGTTCATATTAAATGTATAAAAACTCCTAATTAATAAACACCATTCAAACTATGTATTAATGGTATACATGTATGATACATGAATCTATGATCAATAAGAAAATGTGGCTAGGCATGGTTGTCTGAAAACTCACCTCCAGTAGGATCAGAGGTATGTGGTTTGAATCAGACTCAATCCTGATCACCGTCAGCATTGTTCTTCTAGAAGTGACCAGTCTGCCACATTATTTAACTCAAATATCCTGAAAAGCAGTTCAGGATATGCATTTAGTTTAGATCGTGACTCTTATGAGTTTACCCCTTCTGGGATTAGTTTACATCCAGATGTTGCCCAGCATCTGGACGGATTCTCTACAGCCACTCGAATGACCCACCAGAGGAAGAAAACAATGATTCTGATTTGACATCAGACCTGGAAATTGAGTTAGAATTGCCCTCCCCTTGGGCTGGATCGATTTATCCAAATGGTTTGACTTTTTCATCCTAATGATTGGGACTCTAATTTTATTGGGATTGCTACTGAAACTAATGATACATCCTACTTCATCTAAACATTCTACTCAATCTGAATCTTATCTAGTTAGCATAGTACATATGCTAACGTTCATGCTAACAACATGATTTTATATCTATGATTATATATCTTGAGCAACTAACTATTGCTCATTTTTTACCCTTATACGAGCTGCACTCTTACACAGATTACAACTGTGTACTTGAGAGACACATTTCATTACAAAATACATGTAAATGTCAAAAATATAAGCATAAATCAATATATTTTGCATACATCATACAAATGTTTTAATTATTACTTATAGTCACTGTAGTATTACATAGCTAAATGCGCTAGGTGTGGGTAGGCTGGAAAAACTTTATTTTGTTGTTATTACTAACTGTAATAATGCCTATAAGCTAGCGACCACTTCGAATTTGCAAAAAGATGTGACTAGTAACGGAGCAGGCCTTTTTTAGTTTTATAGTTGCTTTATTTCTTTGTTCTTTGAGATGTCCTCGAGACCTAGAACTGTTTACATTAAGTGAATTTACCAAGGCTATACCCTGACAGAAAGATAGAGTTGCCCTTCCCTATAATCCCCAGACCCAATGCCTGATCTTAGTGTCATGACAACATGATTTCATAAATGATGGACTATGATATAAGCCATAAGCTGTCAGTGACCCTTTGAGCAATGATTTTAAATCGATAATATAAGTTATATCATTATTCTTACATACAGATCAAAAGTTAAATAATATTATTCAATTAGTATATAATCCATTTCATTTGTACAAAATCATTGCAGAAGTAGAATATAAATCAAATCTATACATTGGATTAACAATCGATTAGTCGCACATTCCCGAGCGAGACTAACAATCAATTAGATTGAAAAAAAATAATACTTTGCCACAACTAACAATTACTTTACTGAAGGTAATCAATTACTAATCAACTACTTCCAGTAAAGTAATATTAAAATTACAACACATTATCAAGTTTGTCCTAAAATCACGTCCTTATATCTGTTTCTCATTTTCTTACAGTTAAAATATGAGAAGGTCACAATGAAAGACACTGGCACTATTATCAGAGAAGTTATTTTACACTATCATAAGCTGTAATTACAGTTAGTTACCTTATTCTGCATCTTGCTCCCACTTCCTGCCAAATCCACCGATTGTCATCAACATATGCCACTCACTTGCAAGGTCTTTCAACTTTTCTGATTCTGTATCAGGCCCCCACTTTGCCAAAACCACCAATTGTCAGCAGCATAATCAACTCCCTCACGGTCTGTCAACTTTTCCGTCATATGCAACAGCCATCAAACCAACGGTCGCATTTTCCATTTTCCATTTGGAGAACATCTCTGTTGATTGAGATGACAACATAATCAACTCCCTCACACGGTCTGTCAACTTTTCCCTCACATGCAACAGCCATCAAACCAACGGTTGCATTTTCAATTTGTAGAACATCTCTGTTGATTGAGATGACAACATAATCAACTCCCTCACACGGTCTGTCAACTTTTCCGTCACATGCAACAGCCATTAAACCAACGGTTGCATTTTCAATTTGTAGAACATCTCTGTTGATTGAGATGACAACATAATCAACTCCCTCGCAAGGTCTGTCAACTTTTCCGTCCCATGCAACAGCCATCAATTGTTGTGTTTTCCATATGGAGAACATCTCTGTTGATTGAGATGGGCTCTGATTTTCTTGAATCTGTACATTTAAGAAAGTGGGCTTATAATGAGATTGTCATTAAGATAATCCCTAAGTAGGTTTAATGGAGTTACATGTATGTAGTCGAAAATATTTAATATCATAATTCAAAAAGCTGTGATAATAAGGTAGTCTTTGGGACACATGAAAACTGAGCCGGGATATGGCTTGTTTAGGTGTAATATTTGATGGTTTCTATCAACCAATCATTTTTCACACATTTATTAAACCCTTGTGTAGTATCTGTACATTGATCATTTAATCTTATCCAATGTAGTTAATGATACAGAGGTTCTTCATGAGCTCCTTGTATTATTCACCACATCGGAGAGAACAATTTATTGTGCAAAATAATTCATGATCAAAACATATTCCACATAATCTATCGATCATCAACCTGTGTAATTGCCATTGAGCAAAATCTAGTTATTGGTTTGAGGAGAAATGAAATGTTGTGAATATTTCTTTAAAAAATTAGGTCATTTGTTCAATAGATTGCATTTTGTATACATTTTAAACCAACGCTTTGTATACAGATTCAACCAACACTGTTCTGAGTTAGAAGCATAAATAGTTGAGAATTGTATGATACAAAGGTGAACTGTGATGTTAACAGAGATGCTGTATCTGTATCTGTATCTGTTTTATACTTGGTAGGGTAGATTAAGAACAGAAAAATTGCATAGGAACATTGTTTGGTCAAATAAACTGTTGTGAACACTTGCTATAATGTAAATCTTGCATTATTTTTCACGTGCAAATTAGTTTTTTTTTACTAATACTAAGTTCTTTAACTGATTGTTACAGACTACAGATAAACAGTTTGCAAAATTGAATATTGCACTCCCCATATTTGTACCAATGCACTGCTAGTCTACCTAACATCTCTTCACAGATCCGAGACATAAGGAATTGAATTGTGCACATAAATATAGATAAAAGTGTTGCAACGTATGTGATTAACAAATTTACAAACATTACTAGATTTCAGCAAAACTATATTCTCACCATCCTAATCCCATTGCTGTTTTAATTGCAATTAGAGCATAAATGGTTGGAATTTGCATGTGAGGGTGGCATTTGTATTACTTTAAAGTAAAATAAGTTTTAGATTGAAATTATGGGAATGGGAAATTAGTCAGTTTCACTGATGATATTGATGGAAACAAATGAAATGGAAACTGTTGCCTTTATGGATGTTTGAAACTTCTAGCCTTTACTTGTACATTTAATAAAGCATTATAGCTTACTGTCAACTGCCATGTATAATACAACAATTATATCTTTGAGAGGTCACAATTATAATAGGAGCTACACTGATTGAATAATGAGTATATTACTCAGAAAGTAATTTAAATGTACTTGTCTGAGCCCTCAGCTAAATTTGCCATTTTCAAAAAATGTTACAAATGTGCCACCCTAAATTATTCAGACCCTGTCCAAGCTATCAAAATTGTGTGACACTCTGAATAACCACCCATTTCGGACAGTATATGGATCCACAGTTAGTGGTCACCGCCTCGGGTGTTATCGATCGGACCTTTAGGTCAGGGTGGTTGACACCGGAATGCAAGCATTCGAAGGATACGTTATAGTATCCCACAAAGCCTGAGGACGTGAACTGCAAAAGAAATTAATTTTATTATATAATAAGTTTGTGAAAGTATAGCCAATATCAAATAAGAATGTTTAAATAGCTTTTAATTTATTTACTTCTTTGGTTGCCCCATCATCGTTTAAGACCAACTTCTTGCCATGAAGAAGATCCTCGAGGTAGTCTTTGCAATCCGATCGTGTTTCCAGTACGTTTTTCTCGTAGTACGTCTTTCCATCTCGTACATATGTTCTAAAATATGTCTTCCCCTTTTCCCTTGGGCCGATGCCAGGTATCTTGTAACTCAGCTTTAACGAGCCAATGTCCTTGTCATAATCTGCGGGGGTCAGCTCCTCGCCCATGGCGCGCTTGTCATTCTGCTTTTGTATTCTCTACACAAAAATTATTTTTTTAAATGACAATAACCTATTTACAATATTAGTTTTTATGTAAAATAAAGTATAGTATGCAATAGTGTATAGATATACTTACTCGAGCGCGCTCTTCGAAGAGCTCTTGATCTCTAAGTTTCTTAGCTTCGTCGTCCTCTAGGTCCGACAAATCCATTACTTCCAAAAAGTCGTCATCCCTCTTTTTCCTGTCCCGCATCTTCTTTGCCAACGCCCTCTTCAACAACGTCTCTTGTCTTCGTTTGGCCGCCCGCCTCTGCTTCTCGGAGTATACATCATCAAAGAGAGTTACTGGTGCGGCTGCTAATGGCCTCGGACGTGGCTCCGTATCTCCCCCTCCCTGAGTGGGAGACGACCTTGACAACGACGGCATAAGCACATGTTTAGGTTCCTTGTTAGACATATTCTGAAAAGAAAAATAAATTTTATTTTAAATATAACCAAAATACGGAAATACTAAAAGGACAATTTGAGAATTTCTCAAATTGTCACGTGATTGTGACGTCACAATATTCTGAAATTAAACGTAATCTTTTAATTTCGCGAAATTACCTCTTATCAATGGAAGGTCAGATTTGAAATTAATGCTGTTTAAGCAGTGCATTGTTTAAATTAACGCAACAAGCTGATTTACAGGTGTTACCTTATCTTGTTAACAAATTAAGAGATTGACAACTTCAAATGAAAATTATTTACCTCTGTTAGCTGGATCACGCAGACTCAGGTACTGGGGGGAGGAAAACTGTTCCGGGCTACCCATGGAAGAACTAGGGGTGGTCACCCCATCGCTCCTCCTTGACGATTGTGGAGGATCTGATCAATTGAGCCGGTTGAACACACTCATGAGATTCTGTCTTCCGAAATCGGGCTCGGGAGAAAAACGCGGCATTTCATTGTCATGGCCGTAGTAACTCTGCTGAGGCATGAATGGGTATTCCTGCCTCCCAAAGGCCATAGTTCATCAACACTTTGTTGGGGGCTGTGGCTTCAGCCTCTGCTGTTACTGCCTCACCCACTACTTTTTCTTTAGCTACTGCCTCAGGTATCCCCTCCCCATCATTATTTACCTGGCACTCCTGTTATATATGGATATATATATTGGAAAGGTGGTATATAAATGAATACACAAATCAGCCATGTAATGATTAGACAGGTTAACACTGATAAATATGAACAAAACATATTGGTTGAACAAAAGTTCGAATATGCAAATTTAGTACATGCCTGAGTCTGTTCGTTGTAAGAATTGTGGCAGTTATTCACTCTGCTATCCCTATCTTTCCCATTAGATTGCATTGTCTTTGATATTCTTCCCTATAGTGTCTGATTAGCAGGTTCTGTTAGCCCATTTGACTGCTTGTAACAACAATAATTTTAAAACAGTATACTACTTACACAAACTTAGAGTAGATTACAAAATTTAAAAATGACAGTTTAGTTAATTGTAATCATATTTAATAAATTGTTTACTACTTACTTGATGGTGGTATGAAGCAGAAGTACTATTTTTGATGGAATGTGATTTGAGGAAAGAATTAAATTTATACACAAATTGATCAATTCAAATGTATACCACACTAATAAACAAGACCGATGTTATATGATTTAATGTGTACAACCAGGAGACTTGCCAATCAGCCTACAAATAAGAACACCATCACTCAGTTGTAGACACCCTTCTTGATCAGTTAATTCAGATTGTGCTCTCCTCTGATGTCTCTCTTCACTCATCGGTTGCGCATCAGTGAGAAAAGGTGTAAGCTGAACACAGACTGTTTGTGGAATTTTAATAAATGAAATATTGCAAGAATTGCTAAACTTTACATGTGCATGCAGCTGATTAGCCGAATTCTTAAGAGATAACTATATCACCCAGTCTCATCATCACTTGCACTAGATTTTTTGTTGGCCAGTCTCTCCCTTGGACATAAGTTTTCATGAGGAGGGATTGGATGGGACCTTCCTTTCGACAGAGGGTACATCCTTCGTTTTCGTGGGTGACACACAGGGGGTGGTTGTGGGCACTGGTTTCGGCTGCTCTTGTGTAGTGGTAGTGGCATCTTGTAAATAAAATTTTATCTGAAGGGATTTCACCTGACTGGGGCTTACTGATAGTCCAAAGGCTGATGCAATGTTTGGGAATTTTGATAATGAGTGACATAATCTGATTGGGTGCAGGCTCTGTCCAGGGTAGAAGCAGTCGTAAACAGAGTGAGTTGTGTCTACTTTCGTAGCTGTTTTAGCATGTACATCTTTAATTTTATTTTTTAGTCTGCTCAAATTAGTAGCATTGTTAGTTTTTGGTGTTAATGGCCCCAAGGTACTTCTCAGCTGCTCTGCACTGTGGCCTCAACTAGGTAACAAAAGTTGTATTTTTATTCCCTTGATAAATATTTGTAATATAAGTATTAACCTTGAATGATGTCATATTATCTGTGAGAAGTTGCAGTCTAGTTGCTTTTCAGATCTGTGTTTCTTAAATTTGAAACTCTGAAATTAATTGAAGGGATTTAATGACTGCATGTTTCATGTGGGCAGTTTTGTCATCACTTGATGACTTGCAATCGAGGGGTTGCAATATGTTTTTTTTGCGGTTCAACATTGATAGCAGTTGCTAACTAACTTAACCTGTGAGAAACACCTACTTTTTCAGTATCTGGCATTTGGGTGCCTTGTTTGAAGTTTTTAAGGAGGTACGAATGTTGGGATCATGTTTCTACTTTTTAAGGGTTGAATTGCCTCATTTTTTCTTAAAATGCCAGATGAAAAAAAGTTCTAATTTTAAACTTTATAAGGTAAATGCACAACCTGTTCAGTGCCCTTCCTGGCATTCTCCTGGTTGTCAGCTAGACTTAGACGCGTGGAGTCCTTCTTGTATGGGCACCGATCCAATTGGGTGCGGTGGTTTCCCTCTTTTCATTTTCAAGAAGTCAATTTGTGCTCTTCCTCTTTTGAACATAGGTCTAACTGTCATCATAGATTAGTTGTTAGTAAACTAGTTCCATGCATTGCTTTGCTAAAGATTGAGAAACTTTCATTGATTGTAAAAGTGTAATGAAGTCTGATTTACAGCATGTCCTTTCAAAATGACCCTGGGAATAGTAGTCTGTCCCTGATTGAAAAGGCTTATAATAAGTTTGAATTTACCTGTGTTCACATGGACTGATCCTGGGTAAATACACTCCACTTGCTCCCAGTCAAAGTGCTCCACCAAATCAAATACATGGGCTAAGGGTTCTAAAGCAACATACTGAATGAGACCTAGTTTAGTAGAGTATTTGCACATCATCTATAGTAACAATGGTATGTCTGGTTGCCTGGAATAGCGAGTGCCTGGGCAGCCTTCTCTGCTGTCACTGTCTATACTTAATGAGGTGGATTTGCGGTTCACAAATGAGCTCCCCCTCTGGTCTGGCGAACCCCTCTCTACACAGACAGGAGTAACCATTGGGCAGTTCCATACAGATGGTGTTAGGATCAGCAGCACACGGATTATCCCTCGCACATATTCCAGTAGCTACAAATACATGAACACATCTACATTAATCTCAAATACATGTACACAATTTATAAAACAAATCTCTGTTATTGAGATATTACAATTAAAATGATTGGAAAAACATAGAATATAATTCCTCTATTCTAGCCAGATAGACAAGAATTAGGCCCGAAATTAACATGGCTAAAAACATTTAATCTTTGCCAGATCAGGACAATTCATATTTGCCTGCACTCTATGAAATATAATAATACCTGTATTCACATTAAAGAGATATAATATAACGTACATATTGTCGAGGTTTAAGCGGATTCCATTGCTCACTATTCACGCGATCTGATTCTTTAAAAAATTTGAAAACTCTATTGTGTGTTGATACGAGAGTGAGTGTTCCATCTGTGGGCTTCTTCAGGGCTAGCCCCATGATTTAGTATAACGACGTAATTTATGGGTATTTCGAGGAATGGTCTAACTCGTCTTAAAGTTTCAAGTAAGGAGGCATAGGATTGGATGGAGGACATGGGCTGAGGGTTCAAAAGCAACATGCTGAATGAGAACTAGTTCAGTTGAGTATTTGCATGACAATCCGGTACATCAAAGGACTGACAAATACAAAATTTCAAGGTTCTCAGTAAATATAAATTCCTGGTGTTTCAAGTTTTATCGGAAGATCAAAAATAGCTCCTTTAGAATTATGAATTGAAAATGGTTGCAAAACACATGGTGAATGATGCTTTATTACTAAATTTTAAATTATCACATTATAAACTATATGAGCAATAGTGCAAATAACAATTTATCAATCCTATCTTTTCTAGGGTAACCTTTTACTGTAGGAAATTACAATATTTATCATATACTCAAGAGTTCAATGATTTGGCAAGCTCAAAGATTTGAGACAGCAAGAATGGGTAAAATAATGGTTACTGTAAACATTCACATGGGCACCATGTTGCATCACCAAGGCTATCCATGTGAATATTTGAAGCTGTTTGCTCCTCAGGCATCTGTCATAGACAATGATTCCACTTATCTTGCTGAACTGCTTTTCCACCCTAAGCTTCTCTTGAGAGATCAGCCACATTTCTCTTGAGCTGCTGTGAGGCATAGATCATTGAATAAAGATTGATTCATAGTCACGAAATGATCTCATATCTGCATGCTTGTGGTGCTGGAATCCAGATAATGTCAGATTTCAGTGGCATGTACACCTTCACCATGGAGTTTAGGTATTGGAGATCAAGATGGACTTTTGAGTGTCCATTTCGACCAAAAAATACAGAATGATGAAATGGAGGAGCCCAAATCAAAAGATCTGGATGATCTAAGTGGAAGTAATACCTGAGTATAAATTCTTGAATTGTAACTGCATGCTTGTTCACATTTTTCCTACACTGACTGGTAAAGCATAATCATATAATGTATAGGTAAAGAACTTACCTTGTCTGTCAACTGCTCACTTAAGTTGAGGATTCTTGCAGTTCAAGAGACTCTCCAACTTTTTAATACTTGATGGGTCCAGATCCTTTTCCCCACTGGGATCCTTAAATAGGAAACATGTCTTCGAATGGATCAGCTCTTGTGGAATAACTTCTGTATCCGAAACTCCATTGAACCAAGTCACCACCTTATCCCACTCACTTTCCTCCAGGTTAGAGAAATCTGCCTCAGTTATACCGCTAGATCCAGGTGCAGTGCTTTTCTTTAAAATCTTCCTCCACTCCCCATGTGTAATAGGCATACATGCCATAGAAACCCCGCTGGGATTGACTATAGATTTAGCCTTCTCAAAAGAAACTTTCAAAGGCTTACTGCTATACCTCACTGGGTCGGTATTTCTGGAAGTAGTCCTTCTTCATACCTATTTACTCTGAACTTGTCCCTAATTCTGCTGATGACTGGGTTATTCCCTACACATATGCAGTCCTATCTGAAGCATACACCACTTGATTCACACACTTCTCGCCTTGTGTAATTGTCTTGCAAAGGCGAACCTCAATGAGTGTCTTACTCAGTTTTGTATTCGGGACCCTATCTCGAATCTCCTGCTTTTTCAGCAAGACCGTGTTAAAAACTACAATGCTGATTATTTTTTAATTTTGATATTGATATATATTTATAATACTACAATTTTGTTCACAACTGTAAAATCACTTTGATTATCTTGTACCTAATCAAACTTCCCGTACCTTTTATTATGGAATGACTTTTTGTAAAATAGGCCCACAGGATTTTTCCCCATGGTCATATATTCTTAGTATGTAACATTTGGTCCTTCATCACATCGCTTTTCCCAGCATTCTTCTGCTATCTGAAAGTCTTGAGTCTCAATAACATGCTCAGATCCACAGGCCTGAAAAAGACAATGCCCATCCTTGTGGGATGGTACATGTTTGGGTATATAACTGGAGTACATACTGCTGTACTTCTGGATTTCTTCTTCCATACATCTCTGCAGAGCTGTGCAGTCAGTGACTACAGTCACCCCACTGAAAGGTGTACCCTTAGACGGATTACCAACCCCACATGCATTAAGACAAATAAACTTGATAAAAACAATTATACATTATGGAAGTATTGAAAATAATGTAACATAGTACCATGTTACTATTGGTTGTGCGAGAAACCATTTTCATAAAATGGCCAACTTCACTTGCTAAATCATCCATGGCTCCAGTATCCTTTGCTCTTTTGGGAGCCTCAGGACCCGAGAACTGGTCATATTTGGGACCCTTGGAGGAACCTTGCATGTTATTTTTGCAAATATCCCCTAACCTAGAAAAGGTGCACCCAAATGTGCAGCTGAACGCCATGAGTTTGGGGTCTGTACTATTGCATTTGTAAACAATCTTCTGGATTTCTGTAATCATATAAGATGGTTTGGAACAGTGACATGTGACAATAATGCCCAAGATTTATAAAGAGGATGAACATTCCAGATGCAAAATAGAACAGATATCCCTTCTGCTGGCAAGCTTTACCCAACTACAAGTATTTCCTCCCATTCATGCTTAACTCCCTGCAATAAAATATCACTTTGAATTATTGAGCAAAATTCCTCCTCAGATTTGGCTCGACCCAGATTAGCAAAATTTATGAAGTCTTTCTAGCATTGTAAGACCTTTATATAAATGGTAAAGTATCTTTGTCAATAATTGCAGCTGAATGGGATCTATAATGAACAATGTATAAATGATGTATATCTAGACAGAATAAGACCTTAAAATTGCACAGCACATGGTAATGAAGAAATACACCTAACTCATACTCCCCCTTCTTGGCATAATGTGTTTGAACCATGTATTTATATTTAGCACAAAGGGTGCTATTATTGCAAAATTTAAACAGTAATCATGCATGCAAAATATGTAACTAAAGTAAGTAAGAAACTGATTATAAGGTGGTAACACTTCCTTTGCCCAAATGTTGGACCTATAAGACAAAAATAAGGAGGTTTAGGTGAACCCTAGCAATGTAAATTGAGTAAGTGGCCTGTAACCTTAGCTTGTAGCGGGACCTATCACTTAACAATTATTTTCTCTTAGTAACTGAAAATTATATCCATGACTACATGCTGGATGCAATCAGGGCTTATTATGTTTGGGGTCATCAGCTTCACAGTGTTCAAAGTGTTACACGTGATAGTATATACAATGTTGACATGTTTGGGGATTTGGTTCCTAAGATAATTGTTAGCTCTCCTCCTCTCTGTCTCAAGGTTTGTTGAGTATTTATATTGCACCCTTTACCCCATGCAAACAGGTAAACCCTGTCCACCCACAGCGCTTAATAATTGATGTTGCCAAGTTAATGATGCCATCTCCAACAATCTCATTGGCATATGGGTCAGGTTGTTACCTCCTAAACATAGAGTTACAGCTTTCTATTCATAATATGCAATCTCGTCTAGGTAGCCCCTACCTCTTCCAAGAGTGCACACTGATATTCAAATTGATAAACTGGTGTGGGGTAGCACTGGGTATTGGATTGCAGGTGAGACAGATTTGAGGAACCTAACAGAACAAAAGACATATCTAAAACATATTTAATACAGATCATGGTTATAATTGATTGGGTACCCATGATGAGTGAAGGAAACCACAGAAGACAAAGGAAAAGCCTAAAGCAACAAGGATTAACTTTTATTATATAGATAATAAGTACTAATTCCTTCAATTTGCTATGACATAACAAAAGTTTATTTCCACCCAAAATCTGATAATATTGCTCTATCTTACTGCTTCACTCTTTAACACTCTCTCTAACATACCTCTCTCCCTCTCTTGCTGTATATGTGGGCAAAATCCTGTTTCACCTTTTTTCACATGATTCACCAAAAAGATAGAGGCCCATCCAAACCGTCAAAACGTTAGATAAAAAACACATGCCTACCCGAACTCAGAGGCCAAAATAAAAAATAAAGTGTAAGCAAATAAAATTCATAAGACTGAACCAGCATCAATAACTAATTTTCTTAGTTATCAGCTGTATATACTGCACGCATGACTGTCTTCTCTGTTACTGTAATAAATCATTGATCAGTCTTGACTAATTTCAATTACAAAACTGTATAATTTATGAAACTATGTGTATGATTCACAATATTTTGTCACTATTGTCTCAGGTCTAAATCACATGTTTTAAAAACCAGCTGCACATTTTGTAACTTAAACATCTGTACTTGTACAGAGCCTGGTAAATTGTGGAAACCTAGATTTCCCTAAAATTTCCTATTTTTAAATATCAATAACTAATTTGTTAATCAATTTCAAAAACTAGCCGAGCCCTGTTTATATTTATGTTCACATGATTTAGTGATGCATACTCCACTTGCCGGAATTTCCTCTAATCACAGCAGGGTTGGGGCCTGTAAATGGTTGTGAGTCTGACACATGGTAATCTATGATTAATAATTGAAGATAAGGGGATAATTGTTGGACTATTTGTTATGTCTCTATTGTAAATATAATTACAGGCAATTATATCAATATATGTGTCAGACATATGATGACAGCTCCGTATCCCACATAGTCTAATATGAAATAATGCTTCCACTTACCTGAAATTGATTTGATCTCAGTGTTGGCGTTGACATTTTCCTCTGTACCATTGTGATTCACCTTAATCATCAAAGTGTTGTAAATCAATCAAATGTGTTGCCACATGAATAGTTTAATAGTTTCTGAAGTCATACACCTTTTGGCGCCAACTTACTAATCTCACCGATTTGTGCCAATATGTTGCCTAGCAACGCATGCTAGACCAACCCCGTACCTGTACTAATGACAAAATAAATGTAAAGCAGTTTTACCAAGAAATGAAATAATAAGACTCGCTGGTCCGTCCATTGTCTAACTGTCATGTTACAATCTACACTATACTCCTTACGCTGACCAAAGTAAATATGCTACACTTTATATCATATGGGAAATGCATAATTCAGTTATCCTATATAGAGGAGATTATAATTATTGTGTCACACTAAAGAAAAGCATGAAATTTCAAATCACACATTTACTACTCATGACAGTTTCATATATCAATACATGCTGAAAGTGAAGTTGTACTCTTTCCAACTTTTTAAAGCTTTCTAATTATTATTTTTAATATGGAAAAAAATATTTCATATTTATTACTTTTTTTATTCCATAACATAGCAGAGCAAATGGTTACATTTATAATGCATATATACTATTAATGTCATGCTGATTTTACTTTGACTATAAATTAAAATTCAGTGTTTAACATGGAGAATGTGTTTTATCATTTAATTGTATAACAAGCAGATAAAGAAATACATGAACTGCACTGCACTGGATTATAGGCTCATCTAACTTTACAATGTTGAGTGCATGCAGGCGCTTGGGGATACCATGTAGCAATCCATTAGCACAATCCTACAGGTCCGGCAAACCAATGATATTGTCTGAATGTCAGGATTTTAGAAATGAATTTTGTCATTCTTGAATCCATGTGACATATAATGGCTGTCTTTTCTAAATATTTGGACCCCAGTGTAACAGAAAATAATGAGATGCACAAACTACTATGATGAAACTGATTGATAAGTGCATTTGTTGCTTTAGTTTATCTA
>JAXGGS010003683.1:0-11860 GCA_035585475.1 Armandia brevis | reverse complement strand
TTGATTGTAATGTTATACAATTATTTGGTAATGATTTAGTATGTATTCATTTATTTGACTTAAAAAATGCACACACGTGTACGGTGTAAATATATAATAGGTAAAACCAGACTAGTACCTGTGGTGGGAGAAAATCACTTGCGTTGGTGACTTGCATGAGAGAGGTTGCCTCTTCAATGTCCATTTGTTGACCGATAGCCTCCAGGTCGTGGTGGAGGTTGAGGTAGTTCAAGAGTCCAGGACGATCAGGGTCACGATATTTCTGCACCAACATATCGACATCGTCGTCTTTTACCTCAGGTGGGCGAGGGAAACTGCGGTAAAACTGGAAAGAAGTACATGTGTTCAATTAAAACACAGTTTTTTCCATCTCCCAACCCTCATTATGATTGTATCTAAACAAATCCTAGCTGAATTGTATCATATTTGATTCCCACCTGACTCTCTTGGATTACGCCGATGTGGTGTCGGTCAAAGTCCTCACAACAGGTCCTTAGGTTTATTCCACGATATTTGTAGTACATTTGTAGAGAGCGAAGAAGTTGTACAACGTGCTGCTCTGAGCCAGGGCTAAGGGGTCGAAGTGATCTGGTTGTTCCAAGACTGCAGAAGAGTCGACAGCATTTTATTTTGATGATAATTGTGTGGCTTCAGAGAGGCGACATGAGAATTTGATACTCGAGAGGGATACATTTGGATACTTACAATTCATCAGGTTCGACTTTCTGTCTGTCCGGGTGGACAGAAAGATCATTCGGGTTGAATGGTTGAGTGATATTTTCACAGAAAGCCCTATAGTTAACACGGCCATCGCCTTTAAGATCATAACGACGTGTTAGTGCCAACTGCTGGTCTTCGTTAAGTTTTACGCCAAGATTCTCCCACAATACACGGAAAAATTGGGTTTCTGCAAATGAAGAAACAATCTTTACTCAATTGTGTAAGAATTATCAAGAGGCTGTGTTTTGATGGATGTGAAAATTTGTAACAACAAGCTTAGAATTTAGACCTAACGATTACCTGTTACAAATCCAGATCTGAGCCTGTCAAAATCCAGGAAAAACTCTGAAGGCCTGACTCTTTTTGTTGCAGCAGTATTTCTGATCTGACTCTCAATGGGAGTCGAAGCAGTAGCAGCAGCCATGACTGCTGATTCCGTTTCTAGAAGAGAGGAATGTATTGATCAATAAGCATATTCCAACTGCTGTATGATTATCAACTAATAGAGACTAAAACTGTGAACTTTCCAGGAACATATACGATCCTGATTTAACCGCGATAAGAACACACGACTATTTTTGATTAATTTCTTCTCAAACAGTAGGATAGATACACTCAACGACATAAGATCTCTTGAAATGTGTAGTATCATTGTAAGGGATAATGTAGAAAAATATGTACTCTATGCAATACTTAGGCACGACATGTTCACATTAGTCAAGCAAGCAGTGTTGATAACAACATAGTTACAGGTATACAGTGTAGACTTTTGATAAAGTGTATACTGAAGTGAACTGTCACTTGTCATGAGGTTCGGTGTTTTTAACGGTAATCACGAAGACCACCAATGCTGTCTCTTTAAGAAACATTCTCTTATAAAGCCCCAACAAGGATGGACATGCCACAACTAAATACATGGTGAGGTTCGAGTACATGTAGGCCTATATACATCATCGCTCGGTGTTATCTCGTGTACAAAGTGTCAAATATTTTGACTTAACATTCCATATAGAGATTCATTTCTCTGGTGATTTTAGAAATGAAGTTTATGGGCATAAATATACATTATGTATGCACAAATTCAATAACTCACCACAAAGATTTCCTAGATGAAATGTATGTTGTACGTATTCACTGCCGATGGATTCAAGGACCTGTTTTGTGCTGCCTGGCAACTGGTGACCCGGAAGCAGTCATGCATCATCAAATCCTACACTACTCTGGGTCAGACGTAAGCCCCACCATTTCCCCAGTAGAGGCCAGCACCGCTCAGTGTAAGCGTTCAAAAAATCAAAACTTTCCACTATTTTACACCGATAGAAGTTATTGAATACAAAGATTGGAAAAGTCAGTAAAATGCATCACAAGAAACAAACTTTTTAAGTGAGTGAAAAGCTATCTGATAAAAATGATGCCGGCGGAAATAATGTCTGCACCAATGACGCGCGTGCATTTTGTCACGTGGTTTCTAACCGGCAGCGCAGCCGTATCTCTGCCTTTGTCCACCGAGCAAGGCGAGCGACTTGAAGTAAAGCATCATGGCAGACCAGTACGAACCCCAAAATGGAGCAGAAGATTACGCCGCAACAGGCGACGCATATGCCCAAGGTGACTACGGGCAGGCCGAGGAGCAGGGGGAACAGGCGGTGTCCGCCGAGGAAAGCCCGGGAGATAAAATCAACGCATCCAAAAATGACGACGATGAGAGGTATGGATTCCGCGTGCCGGCTTCAGCGCCGCCATTTTGTATTCACACTTAAAATAACCTCTTGCATGCTCTGGTAAAATCAAGTTTAATGTTAATGTACCGTTTCCTTAAGATGTTTAGACATACCGACGACAGTAACAAGACTACCCAGATGAAATGCAATCCTTAAACTAAGTTGCACGCTCTCCGTTTTCTAATGTTTAAAGACCGCGTTAGCAAATGAAATGTGTACTTTCCAGTCACACGAAACACTGTAATGAATTGGCCTCTGACTTTTTCCAGGTTCTGGTACTTAATTTCGTCCCGTTTTCTAAATTAATAATTACTTGGCAATGGGCTCCGGACCTGATCGTCTCTAATTGTTAATTTTGCTCACCCTTCGACATTGCATCTCCTGAAATTTGTATGAAATTTCGTTTTATATAGGCAATACGGCCACGGTCTCTCGGAGGTGGAAGCACAAACAAGCTGGGACAGGCAAGGACTCAAGCTTTTTAGCCTCTTGTCACAAAAGGGGAATTGTAAATCGCACACATTTGCAAACTTGTAAAAATTTAAGGGACACAAGATTTTTAACACAAGTTGAAGGGGGGCATTTTTCGTAATGTAAAGTTTGTTGAATGTGATGCTATTCTTGCGCATTGTTGCAAGTTTGCCCACTGTTAAATTTTAACCTCCTCGTAATCTTTAGAGGGCAATTCTCTAAGTAAGCCAGTAAGTTGCTTTTCAGATAAATTTAAACCAGCCGAAAGTTTGTGGTTAAAATTACTTTTCATTCATTCTTACAGGTGTGCTAAAATACTTGTTGACCTTAAAATGTAAATGTGCTGTTTAAATGTGGATACCTTGTAATCTATTTTAAGCTACAAAGCTACATACTTAAAAGTTCATTAAAAGGAAATATGTTTGGCTTGACTTTGATTCACTCGAAACAAATGCGCATTCAATTGTATTACCACATCTGAGAAAGTAAAGCCAAGCATGTTTCCGTGCAGCGTTTTCATAATAGTTAGCGCCTCTATCAAGCTGATCTTGTTACAGTTAAGTGACTGCGATTTTTAAGAAATATCTTTAATGGCTGACCAATGATATCCGCAGTATTTAAGAAGATTCTACGAGAACATTTTCTATTAAAACACTAACTGGGCTGTGGCTTTTAATGTCTTTTTAGCTGATGAAATTAATTGAAGATTAACATTTCTGTTCTGACAGGTTGAAGTGCACTATCCTAAATTTATGGAATACCTTCTCGAATCACTATTAATTTTCGGCAGTTTCCTTTTCAGAAAAATCTTTGTTGGCGGTCTAAGTTGGGAAACAACAGTCAGTAAGTAATGCGCTACATATTTGACCGATTTAAATGTTCATTAATTCTTTGAAATCAGTATGTCTCCTAAAGCCATATCCTCTATATAATGGTCTTTCTATATTTGAAATTTGCAGAAGACTTAAAAGACTATTTTTTGAAATTCGGAGACGTGGTAGACTGCACATTGAAGACCGACCCAAATACTGGTAGATCAAGGGGATTCGGCTTTGTACTTTTTGCGGCTTCAGGAAGTGTAGACAAGGTAGTTATTGGCCATTGTCTTGACTGTATAAATATAAATGTAACGCCTGATCGATAATTCTCTGTCTGCAATATTTAACAAATTATATTTATCTACAGGTTGTCGGTGAAAAGTCACATTTACTCCACGGTAGAAACATAGACCCAAAAAGAGCCAAAGCCAGAGGTGGCCGAGAACCAATCAAGAAGGTATTCGTCGGTGGACTAGATCCAGATACACCAGAGACAGAAATCCGGGATCATTTCCAAGCCTTCGGCAAGGTATGACGTCATTTTCATTTGCTGTCGTCACCATGTCTTAATACATACATAAATATTTAATACATACACGGTATTTTTATTTAACTGTATACCTTTTTATTTCCAGATCGAAGAAATTGATCTGCCATTCGACAAACAAAAGAATCAGAGAAGAGCATTCTGTTTCATCACGTTCGAGTCAGAGGAGGTCGTGGACCGAGTTTGTGAAGTCAACAAACAGCTGATAGGAGGAAAAGAGGTAGGAATTTTTACTTTAATTTTTGTACTTGGCCCGCCCCTCGCCCAAAAGCATTGTATGTATAAATAATTCAGTAAGTTTGCCTTTCCTCCCAGTTTTATTCTCTTTACAGGTATAACTCCATTTAAGTGATTAAGTACCCAACTCAACTAGATGATGAGAGAATGTTAATAGATCTTCAAAGTCTTCCAAGAAATTTAGCATTAACCCAAGTCATCTCATAATTCATCTAGTTTCTTTCAGATAGTACCTTAAATTTGCTCCCTATGTGCTAATCGTTGGTGTCACATATTGGCATGTGCACTTTTTATAGTCTCTAGGCAGTATATAGTGGTAACGGTAATGGGCTAAATCTGGACAATACGAGCTTTACATGAACGCTTTGCCATGTCATGCACATTACATCATGTTTCATTTTGTTCGTGTTTCCAGCGGGCGAAGCTAGTACATGGGCGCCAAAGGGAACTCAATATGAGGTACATGAGTATGGGAGAGCTTCCACCCATCCAATCAAGGTTACCTCTTCATCACCAAAAGCAAAGTTGATAGAGAGCAATTATAATGTCTAATATTAAAAGCCCATGACCGCATCATTATTATAGCTTGCTTGATATTATTAATGATGTATGATGTGGTTAAGTCCAGATATTTTATTATATTATTTTGTATCGTGTATATTAAATATATCTTTCACGTAGAGTTATACTTATCCTATATTATCTCTATAAATTTTCTTTCAGTATTGTCTTGTACATGCACTCTGCAGTACAGTAAAGGATGCCCTGTTCTATACCTACCGTATATGTTTCATTTCTCGTCGATATATCTTATTATTATGTCCAGATAACTAATATAAAAGTTTAGTAATCAGCTAGGTCTTACAGTGCCTGGCTGTTTGCTTGTATCTGTTATATTTACTAGGGTCCTCGTGTTCGAAGGTCTTTGTGTAAGTATCTTCCCAACCAGTCATTTAGCTTCAGTTTCGGGGAATAACTCTTTATAATTTGCCGTTTTAAAGGTCGACGTAAAGAAGGCGACACCAAAGAATGACCAGTACGGATACGGTGGCAGAGGAGGTCGTGGTGGATACGGCGGCCGAGGAGGCTGGGAAGGCGGCCGAGGACGAGGTCGGGGTCGGGGTAAGCAGCATTTGTGGCCCGTATGTGTGTAATGCATGATCTGTTCAGCTTAGTAGTGCAAATTCGGTGTTACCAGAATTGCGAGCGTTGCATCCTCTAGATATTTTTGTAATTAGTTTATCCAACCAGTTACCCTCTATGGGCGTGTTGAAGTATATTTAGACTAGGATGCGCTTTTGAAAGCAGTTTCGCAGAAAAACTTTCGAACAGTCATGAGTTGCACACAAACGGGCCTGTAAGCTGCATTACCTCTTTCTTTTTTACATTTTAAAATCTAAAAACAAATATATTTATACCGGTAATCAACTAATCGTATCGATACGTGCTTAAATTATTCAAACTAACGTAGTAACGCCGGATCGACTAAACGTTCGGCATTCTTAAGCCTTGATATATTAAATCTTTTGAATACCTGAAGTCAAGTCCAGCTGATGACCGATATAAGGCTGGTACCGGTATATTGTTTCCCCCGAATTGGAGACTGACATCTGGAGTATACATACATTTTGAATGTCCCCGCTATAATTCTTATATCGGTCATCTACCGTGCAGTCGACTAAAAAAATCTGGGGTCTGGTTTGAAATATATACCCCGGGAGGCAAACTTAATGGTTTTTATCACTTTCGATCACAGGCGGTTACGGTAACCAAGGCTGGGGTGGCAACCAGGGCTATGATTACAACAACTATTACAACCAAGGTTACGGCGGCTATGATAACTACTATGGCGGCTACGGCGGCTATGACTACAACAACTACTACAACCAGGGCTGGGGCAACTACAACCAAGGCTATGGAAACTACAGCGGCAGTGGATACGGACAGGGAGAAGGTAGGTGTAATTAAGATGTTTCCTTAGGCATCGCGTTATAGGGGGGCTTGAACGTCAGAGGTTGCTGTTGGCAATATTTGGGCAGCCTCTGTTCAGTGTTTTTTTGGTACGAGGACAGTGTAATGCCGCAGCTGTGTGTGCAACTAGTCAAACAGCCTCTCAAAGGAAATGGAATCTGCTTGAAACAGTTCAAGAACAAGCTACCTACATTAGATGGAACTGCCGTCATCGAAATTGGATGAAAAGCTTTTATCAGGAGATGATAGTTATGCTAGAAGTTGTTTTAATTTGATGCTGCAAATTAGTGGACATTTTGAGATCAGTGCCCACTGGCGCTATCAAGTTTTAAGGAGTGGATGCTTATATTTTCGAGTGCACCGGCCGTCTGTCTACACTTTACATTTCTATACTCTTTAGAGTGAGATATTCTTTTCATGAGAATGTGTCAGTAGTTTTTACCCACATGGCTGTTCGAATTCTTTAACAACTGCCGAGTTGATTAACTCTCAGAATAAGAGTCTTGAGAAACTTTTAAATCAGAATGAACATTTGAATGAAGAATATCTCTGGACATTATAGTAATTTTGGCTCCTGCTCGCATGTGTCCTGCACATTGTATACACTTACCATCTCTCCAACTGCTACATTTTGTACTTGTTAGTATCAGTTGCCTTAGATTTTTTCGTGGAGAATAATTAATCTTCTTGTCGAAGTGGCTAATGCATGTGTATTTAATCACATTGTTTCAATATGTGAGTTTCTCCTGTCGAACTATCTCCCTGAATGCTACTCACGAGATTGTACTAAATCTAGAACATAGAGGAAGTTTTCCTCGGTTTACCCTTATAATCTCAGCTCCCACGAACTAACAATGGTGATGTACCAGCTCTAGATAGGCGCACATTATGGCACATGCTATTGTATTAAAATTGCTGCTTTCATTGACGTTGATGTTGAACAGAATTTGCCAGTTTGAATAACCACTCATCGAGACTGACATGTGTTTTGTTATTTTCGTCAAAGGTTATGATTACAGTGGATGGTATGGCCAGAACAATCAAGGAGGTGAGTTGTATGCCTTGATGATTTTCTGGGCGAAGCTTGTGACCAGGATGGCTTTTGGCCTTCTAGGCACTGGCTGTCTTGCTGTACATGTATCGGTGTCGTGTGATGATTTAGCTGTGTTCACATTGATTTCTGTCCTTTCGTAGCCTTGTGTAGACGTACAGTGCACTCACCACATAGCTGTCCTCACATGTGGTGACTGTACAAGCCTTACCAATCTATCCACTGTAGACATGACTCCAAACAGGGCCACAGTTAATTCATTAATGTTAAAGCATGCTTACCTTAGTATTATGTGAGTTCCGACCAATGTGAATGACCAGGCAATTTATAAAGTTACCTAGCTGGAGCTTATTTATTCTGAAGAGCGAAAATGATGAGAGCAATTATTTTTGATTCTACATCTAAGTCGGTCACTGCTGATCTCGTTTTAGCGTTTTTATTGTAATAGATTATTGTTTTTTGGGTGGTATTCAACAAATACTGTAAACGGACGTTAATTATTTTGATGAATAACTTAAAGCGCATCATTCGTGATTTGGATGTAATATTAGTGAATGAGAGGATCCTCAGATAGTTTTCGTCAATCAGCAGTGAACTCGTCGTTGTATGTTTGTAATTTATACTTAACGGTTTGGACAGATGTCACTGTAAAGTTCGATCGTTTCTACAACAGCTGTACCATGTCAGGTTTTTATCGAATTTGTAATTGGATTTTCTCGTTCGATCACTGTAAACTTTTCTTAAAACAATCTTTTGATTAATTATAAATATATAAAGACCATGTGTGCCATGTTGTACCAATTTTCGATTACAGGACATATTTAAACGTGGAATGAGTAAAAAGAAATTGTCCACTGGTTAATTTCTTGTTGAACGTTACACTGTCCTACTGCATTCCGGACTCATGCAAGTTCTAGGAAATAAGGCGTTCACTGGTGATTAGAGCAAAACCACCTGAGGATCTTGGATTAGGTTATCCCAAGACAAATCTCAGTTGGATATCATTAGCTGCGCATAACACGTTCAGTACCTAAGTACCAAAACCGACACAAACCCAAGGCTTTTACAACTCGTGCCCACGTTTTTTTTTGTCTTTTAGATCAACAAATTTTAAATAAAAATGTTCGTTCTGTGAGATAATTATACATGATGACGTATCATTGATTATCTGTGAAAAGCATGTGAAGCAATAGTGTTAGAATTTGATGTTGGTATCAGAAACAACTGTAGGCAATACAGTTTGAAACGTAGCCCAGACCTGCATGCTGGATATAGAGGGAACAAATCTTGTCAATGAAGCTGCACCAACTGCTCTAAATTTCAATCCCTTAATGCAGCCAATCGCAATCATGCTGCTCAAGATCTTTCGATCTGTGCCCATATAAAGTTTTAAAAACCCGAGGTGACGTGGAATCCAGAAACCAGCAATGTTGGTGCGGTTTCGTCTGGCCACTGCCTGGTCTATTGGGTGTATCATAATTTGTTACAATCTCCATTCCCAGGTAATCAGCAGCAAGACAGCTCGTATGGCAAGACAAAGGGGGGTCGCGGTGGCGGCAGTGGGAACACCGGATATCACCCATACAATCGTTAGGCCTTCTCAGTTTGCATAGTAAGTTTTCGGCTTGATATTTCTGTGCTTTCCGTGTAGTTCATTCAGTAGAACTCACCTTGCTTCCAAAGATTCTCGTAATGATATTTAGTTTTTTGAGTACCTCGATATGAATAGATGTGAAATTGTTGTGTGAAGGCCCCGATTAACACTGGTGTGAATAATTTTGTCTGTGGAATTAATTTGTGTAAAACTTTTTTTTGTGTGTAACGACCCTCTTGCAAATTCCATCACCTTCCTCACTGTCTTAGTACTAGCTGTCATGCTGTAGCCATTTCTCCAATGGACAAGTGACTTTTTACCGGAATGGGAAGAACACGACTCTAAAACTAGCATGAGTGCCTTAGTAAATCAACAAATCGGCACAAAGAATCTGTAAAAAAAAATCACCACCAACATCTCAAATTTTAACATTATTGCTCATAAGCTGATTACTAATCAAATTTAATTGGTAGTTAATGGAAAATTTGTTGATTTACTTGGATGAATGTGTACGATATATAAGAATGTGTTTATTTCTATTGTTAAGTTCTAATTCGTTCCTCCTTCTCTTCCAGATTGACTTGACCTCGACGTAGCCAACATATGAACATTGATCTTGTAATTGTCGACTATAAATATGTATCATTCCTGTTCAGTTTGTGAGATTTATTGAGTGGGTAGTTGTGTGATAGAGAAGAGGCGAGTGTATCGATCGTGTGTGTGGAACGGACTTTTTTGGATCATCTTTCAACACTTGTGCATCAGAAACTTTATGACACACACGTTTTTCACGCTCTTCAGCCAGGAGGATTGTTTCAATACTTCGGTGGCGTCATCATTATTATTCAAATACCGCAACCAAGAGAGCATCGTCCTAGCATCACTTTTACATGACTGTGTACAGATTTCAGAAGGAGTGTAGCGCATCGTCCATATTTGTGCACATTGGCAGGCAGATAGTTTGTGGATAGAGAGCTAAATCATCATTTTGTGACTTTTATGAACTGTTGCTAGTGTTCATGTTCATTGAATATTTAACTATACACAGCATAAGCATGATATAGAATCAGTCATTTAACTATTTCATATCTACGTTTAAATGTTATGTCAAGTTAAACTGCATTGTTCATACCATGCTGATTAAAACCACCTTCCATTTATAATAGGACGATTTTTAATTCATGATCAATACATTGTATTTATGTAAGATCCACCATAGCATAGTACGCTCTGCATTTAGAATTTGTTTGAGATGGATCTTCTAGATAAGGTTAAGCCTATGAAAGATTTTGGATTTAATTAAGCGTGCACATTTTATTTTTCTATATTAATTACGCTGTCGATAGAAGCTGTGCACGCTTCGTCCAGAGTTACTTTCAACATTAGTTATTATTTATCCATCTTGTCTATGTGTTGTCTCACTTTGGTTTTATCACACGCTAATAAACGACATATATCTTAACAGTATTTGTTTGAATCTTAATTGAATAGTCTACGAAACCACACTAAATGATACCATCTGAGGGGCTAACTGCCTTACGCGTTTCGATTCTCTTCAACGTCATTTTTTCATAGACCCACTTGATACTTATTAGATGTAAAAACAACTCGACTAGATAACGCCTAATTTATGTTAACAGAAATCATAATACTGGGAGTAGTAAGGCCAACCTTATTAAAGTAAGAAGTATGAACTTCGCAAGCGGCTTCTACCATCAAATATCACATGCCAAGCTACACGGGCTTTTGCAATTAAAGACAGTGCTAAACGAAAATAATTCATCCCTAAGACAGATAATTAAAGATTCACGAATACAACTTATATTAGCATTAGGGCACCACGTGCGCCATTTGTACATTACTTTCTACTGGGAGTTTAAAAATGATTCTGTAAATAGATTTTACACATAAGCCAGCATATACTAACACCGAGCAATATAAGTGCTATTAATAATTGTAAATAAGACTGGGAATTAAAAACCTTTCAGATATATCATGCAACTCGAGCCCTCATCTAGTTCATCTGTTAATGTATATCAGTCCTCAGAGCAGCCGGGCAAAACGATGAGTAAAAATGTGTGTATATTTTCTGGTTGTCACATCGATGGTGATCGTGTGGCTCTTAAGCTAATCCATGCAGACGCCTTACAAATCAAACGTTTTAGAGACCGCACACTCGCTCGATTCCTGCGTTACTTACACAGATAAAATATGTTGTACATAAAGCCGGGACATAGTACATGTATACGATTAGAATATTTAGGCGCACAGACGGCTCATTTCGAGGACTCTCGCGAGTAGAATCACTCAGCATCTCCGTAGCTCCGTCGGCCGGATAGTAGATGGGCACCGTTTCAAACTTAGCTCCAGTTAATGATTTTAATTTCCAAACTTGTATGACACTATAAACTAGCACCAACGGGTGCCATCCATAGGTCATTGACTGGATTACCAAGGTATCATCCTTATCATTCTGACCTTCTATAGCTGCGACAAATCATGACGTGATCCCACCTGGAGATATCGGAAGCTGTGCCGCTGCTCGCTGCTGCTTGTTCTGAAGGGCTTAAGCAGTTTCAGGCTTCTAGAAAAATGTAATAGTTATCCTTCCCAGTGCCAAGACGAAGGATTATAGAAGCCAAGTTCCATGTTTGAGATTGTTTATGGGACATTTTTACCGACTTTAATTCACTGACTTAATTTCTGTGTTTCGTGGTTGAGCACTCTAAC
>JAXGGS010003461.1:1787-11943 GCA_035585475.1 Armandia brevis | reverse complement strand
CCCTGTATACGAGACCGTTCAGACGTGGTATATTACATTATAAATTACCTCCTCCTCAGCTCAGATCAACCTTATTACTCACGATTTTTGCTGAGCAGTGCTACACCTTTCTTTGACTAGAGGGTTTTTTTGCGAACTGTTTATGTTGTAGGCAAGACGACGGTTCATTTAATGATTCCCCGCAACAGTTATAAGTACCTCGGGAAAACGAGCCTGGAATTGGTTTTGATGGGGATACATATTAATCTTCATTTGCGATTTGAGCACGCTTTGCATATTACTGCAGCGTGATAGGAACTATACGTACAATGTATATTGCATATTTGATCATTTGCCTGAAACCGTCAACTCTCTTCATCATAGCAGAATTTATTACTTGATTTAGTGCGGTAACCAAAGCCCACGTCTTTTCTCATTTTCCATGGGTAATTGGAGAAAACGTCGTTTTACGAGAATATTGAATTATACAAAGTGGTCGCCCATAGCGTAATGGGTAAACAAGTATACACAAGGGATCCACATAAGTGGTTTTAGCGAAAATAAAAACATTCCTTCACTTCTTGAAACGCGAAGCGCAGTGTTTCATGTATAGTGCTTCCTGCTTTCTCCACTAGAATACAGCAAATTAGTTGCGTGAATACGAGAATCTCCTGTGTAATGAGTAGCTATTTTGCGCGGGATATCTGATATAACAATGTCGTGTTGGCCGGGGAAATAGCATGATGGATCTATATCGAGTGCAAAGTTGGCCACAACTTCTTATATTTTCTGAGTGAATTCCCAACTGACAGATGTTTTTACCCGAGAAATGCTAGCCGTGTCAGAATATTCACACACACGCCCGATAGGCATCCGAGGAATATTACATGCGTGCTCTTTGAAGCCCACCAATCACTCTTATCTCCCGCTGCAGCTCGACTTGTCACAGATACAATGAAAAATCTAATTGCGTGCCCCAGATTTTCAGCTTTCCTTCAAGTGAGTGTCAAAACGGAATGTATAAAAATGAGCGAGGAGTTCTCTGGTGAAGAGAAGCTGATTTGCACCTTTGAGAACATCAATTCTCTGGCGGTTGCTACTTTTTACCAGAGTGTGTTGACTTTTCATCTTCACTGCCTCTTACTCTCTATCTTCTCAGTAATCGCAACAAAATCATGTCCCATCATTCGGTTATTATCCTCGTCAGCCGGGTGACAGAAATCATTGCATCTAAATCTGCGCTAGTCCCGTCTGACATTTACGAATATTGCCCGTGAGCAGCATTCACTCGAGCACCGACTCGACTAACAACTTCACGAGTCGCAGTCTGGAAAAGAGTAATTCAGGCTTTCATTTTCTGATCGGTAACTGTTGTGTCAGTTTCCGCCCTCTGTACGCAACGTGTCCGTATTGTTCTTTATATGGTGCACAATAAAGTATTTATCACCTTGATATCAACAGCAGATAAAGGGCTGTTTCTCCACCGAATTAGCCGCGTTTTATGTGGATCTCATAAACATCTTAGTGTTTATTCTATGGAAAAACGAAAGCTTCATAAAACATTGATTGCCTCCGCCTGATAAACACGTCGCCGCCAAGCAGTTTATTGTGTTTGTGTTTTTGAAACTTCCCCCGCTGATCGGGTAAAACCGGGAGATTACCTCGCTGCCACTAACCCGGCAATTGTCAATTTGCCCTGTCAGCCAAGGTCAATATTCTTTTATTCATTGCATCAGTGTAGGTTCTGTTTTTTTATCGAGGTAGGTTGCCCGTAGGCTTATGTCATTCAAAGTGGATTGTCTCATCTGGCGTCCATGGTTAATGAGCTTAGTGGTTGATCTCTAGGTATGGCGTGTAGGGGAACGTGCTGCTATTTTGTGTGATCCACCTGATCTCCCGCCCATGTATCCTGTGGGAATAACTGCGGGTCAGCACGGCTTCCATTTCTTCCTGCACAATCATCACTGTGTATACACAGCTCTCAACACCTCCCTGTATATATCATATAGGCTGGTATTCCTGATTGTTAGAGTGTAGTTATATGTTCAGGCAATTCTTCGCGGTTATTTCGCCGACCTCAAGTCGTAGGTCTTGTTCCCAAATTGCAGATACAATTGAATAATTCATTTGTTATAAAGTTTATGGGTGTTTCTGTCTTCTCGACTGCCATCTCGGTCCCGTAAATTGGCTGTATAAATAAGGGACGCCATTAGCATAATGGGGAGGATGTTGTCTTTATAAGCCATGGTCATTACTGTTGCGGTCCTGGGAATGTTTGCCTTGATTGATGTGCTTGACTCTGGATCCATCTTTTATGTCCTACTTATGCCCTTGGTCCCCCAAGTGTAATGCCTGCCCTTTCCGCATATAGCCATGTTAACTTGATACAAAAGCACTTTTGTGATAAAGCCATTTTAACTCAACGTTACCTTTGCTGTAAATCATTCATGAAGTTATATTCATGCTGTCTCTAAGTGGTCTTGTGTCGGCACGATTCACTCTCTGCTTCTCTTGGAATTGGCCCTGTCCTGCCTGAAGCTTTTCACCCCATGCCGAGAGTTGTCCCTGAAAAATAAGAAGTTATTTCTGGGAGGCCAAATGTAGTTGCATGGTCGCTTCAGAGACAGCTTCCTCGATAATGACATGCAAGAGAGACTATATGCATAATTCATCGAATTGCTAGCAAGAAAATTTAATTTCACGAGAAGCGCCATGTGTTTGAAGGAAGTTTAATTGAGTTGCTTGAGTCGCCCTGGAGAATCACGCTTTTAGCAAAGAAGTCACGTGTGGGTTCATCACGTGCTGTTTCAGGCTGATAACAAAATTGTCGGCCAAATACCTCGACACGAGCTCATTTTGCGCCTCGCAGAATGATTCCTAGCAGTTAGGTTAACTTGATTCCCGGCACTCGCCGACTCGAGCCCGCAGTCGACTCATTTCTTGTATTTTCAGCTTGACTCTGTGATTCTGTTCGTCGGCAGAGGCCTCGCTTGACTTTGTTAGTTTGCTGATTGATGTCCTTTGCTGCTTATGTTGGAGGAGTCTCTCTCAATGTTACATTCCTATGGATTCATTTCTTTACTATAAGCCGCATCTCTTCAATGGAGCACTGGGATCTGTGCCATTATTCGCAGCATTGCTTATTTTTGCCAATCCCTGGGTGGTTGTGTCACATATTATGCGCAATAAAATCTGATTTACACAAATGTTCTGCAATTGCTTCCTTTGCTTCAGCAGTGGAAAGGTTTCTCTCTGTATATTGCGATTGCTGCATCAGGAGCCATATAGATTTGTTCTGGAGTAAGTTGACCTCATTTGAGCCGCGCTTTGGTTTTACGAATAAAGCTCCTGAATGGCCACAGTAGCTAAGAACCCTCCGTGTATTACAACGAGTGGTAATTCTCTGACCGTTTCGCCCACTGTACGGGTCCCGAGTTCCTCCTAGAAGCCGATAGAACAAGTGTATCTACACCTCGAACCAGCCCGCCCCTTAAATCATAGCCGCCCCGACTCCTCTCCCCGAGGGCCCAAGCAAGCGTGGCCCTTGTACGGCTGGGCACCGCAAAGTCCGTCAGTTGTAGAGCCAGATAACACGCTTTAGGGGTTTATAGTATTCCCACTTCTGCCATCCTATTGTGTGTGCTATGGTTATGCCCCTCATTTGTATGCGACGTCGCCCATTTCAGGGTTTATATTGTCGCAGAGATGGAAATAATCCACCACGTCCGTGACCTATATTTCCCCCACCCCGTGCGGGGAATATTCTTTGGTATAATTTATCGACAATGAGTGCGGAATTGAGGCCGGAGGGGGTTGGGGAGAGAGCGGGGGATGAGGTTAATATTCTTCTCGATGGCTTTGTTGCGTGGCGGGACATCCTATTCAGAAGCCCATTCGGGTTACTAGTGATCCGGGTGTAATTTCACACCGAGCTGAAATTAATTATGGACGAATGCGCTTCGCTTTCATGGTGGGGCGATGATGTAGTAAAGCGATGGACTATGACGTTAGGGTAAGCCGGGTTAGAGGCTGAGTCGGATCAGGATGATACGTGAAAGATGTGGATTATCCGCGCACAATAAATCCCTCTTCGCAAGGGCGGGGTATCATTCTGAGAACGAAGCCAATAAAGTTTAATTGCGACCGTGAATGGTATCCCCATAAAGTTTAATGGCTGACACTTAATATTGTAAGGACAGCCACTTTCTGCCGACTCTGAGGGAGACTCAATCGTCTTATTTCACGGAGCAGGCAAAAGCTTTGTGCCGGAATTACAGAAGATTTGTCGCTTTCAGCTCCGTCCTAGACAACGACTTCCGCTTTAATGCGAGCGGAGAGCAGGGGCTCGACTGTAGAATCCCTGAGGCGTTTGTATTTTGTCTCATTAATTCAAATGTATGGATGAGAATTAAAGAAAGCCAGCTGAGTAGCGTGATTAAAGCTGCTCGACCAGTTGTCTCGCGCGTTGGCTGAATTTAGAGACGCCCGGCAATAGGAAGCGCGGTCAAAGGTCACTTGCCTGACTGATTGTCTTCTGCCAAGCATGTGATGTGGACAGTTTAATGTGAGTGCTCGAGGTCAGGGCGACAGCATTGTGAAACTCATTGTGATGATGGGGTCGGTTAAAGGGCAATAGGTTCCTATAGGATGCGATCCTTCACCATTTAGACTCTAAGCCGATGCAGCTGATATAAACAAGGGATTAGTTCATCTCATTGTGGGCTAACTTGTGAGATATTGAATATTTCAGCTCACAGGTGGTGATTAAGCGATCAATAAAGTTGATTTTGCATACCAAAACACATTTCCCCACGCTTCAATTCCTCATTGGAGTAGCATGTGTGTGGAACGAAAGGCTGTGGGTTTGTGATGACATGAGACTGTTAAATTCACAAACAAGAAAGGTACTCATTGTCTGTTTATTGGCTCTATGGATTAGTGATTTTTTTCAGCATCGAGATGAGAAACAGAGGGGAGTTGATTTAAAAAGGATAATCTGATTGCCCCATATATGTCGGTCATTGTCGAAATTCTCTCCGATATGTCCTTATGCTCATAATATTGTCTTATTCTAAATGCTTTATAACATTTAATAAACAATTCAGTTGATTTGCTTTCAGGTGTTAAATTTACCGTTCGAATAATGAAAAACAAACTGGACTGCTTCTTATCACTGATATTCCTCAGTGCTGGATCAATTTTGATAGTTTGTAAGATATGACAACGCATCTACTTGTTGTGTTCTACACGTACATGTATTTATATTTTCGTTTCCCTTTTGCATGATGTTCTTAATTTTCCTCCGGTTTCATTTGGGATAATTCGATGTAGTTTGTATCAATGTCGCTTATGTCACGTATCAAGGAAGCTGGCAGATTGTTGTTGTGATGTGAGTGCATGCGGTATGCCTATTTCAGATCAGTCAAGACAGTTGTGCTATCGGGCTCCAAAGTAGAATGTAGATCGCATGTCGTTATTCCAGAATGTACCTGTGTGATGTTTTGCATTGTTGTAAACACTTCATAAAATCTTTGATCAGAAATTATTTGTGTAAGAATAATTAAATGATACATGATACTTTCCAAAGATCAGAGTACACGCTGAAAAATCGAATCAATTTGAAAGCGACTTTAGCACTGTAAAGGGAAACCCAAAGAGATTGCTTTGGTAAAATATTTGTTTGCTATTTACTTGCGAGTTATGTAAGAACATATAGGTCTATATTGAATAATTAATATTATTTCAGATCTCTGTCTAAAAGAGGAAACAAAAGTTTCTGTGCCTCAAAAACTTTTATTTGAACCAAACGATGTCCACCTGCGAGTGCAGAAGAAGACACAGTCGTATAAGGGAGACTCGACTGTTCCTAAATTCCACAAATCGCCAGAGACAAATCAAAACTACAGCGCTGAGGTATGGAAGTACGTGAACAAGGCGGTAAAGTTGCTGTACATGAACAAAGATGACAGCGTGGAAACGGTGTTTGGAAAGCTGGATATCGACCCAGGGGGCGACGTGGAAAACGTAGTGAAAAAAGTTCTCAGCAAACTCCAGCACATGGCCAGAAGACCATGGAAACCACCTGGATCGAAGGAGACAGAGGTAATCTCAGACTATTTCTCTTGATTAAAATACCAGATGTGACTAACGACCTGCCAGGTGCGCAAGATGCATTACCACTGTCAAATCAAACACCGTTAAATCTATGTGTCAGGCTTATCAATGCTGTGATTTGTTCTGACAGTATGGCGAGATGTACGCACACGAGGAGGTGCATAAGATGGCCAGCGAGGAAGTCACCCTAGAGAAGGAGTTATCAGCTTGGAAACGTTCCATGGCTTACTGTAACCCTCCACAAAAACTCACACCTGGCCAAGAAGGTAAGATAAGCGGCTTGGAAATATATTTGATAATAAATAAAGCGTGGACTGGTAAAGCTAGCTATCTGCAGAGACGTGTGTTATTCAGCTAGAAAAACAAGCTCGAGTACTTTTACATTTCTAAAAATAATGAAAAACATGTATGTATAGGTAATTTTCCTGTTACAGGTATTGTGAATGGAGAGGGCTATAAGCTAGAAAACGTACATATTATAATACGTCACGGCGATCGCTCGCCGATGTACACTCTTCCGCATCACACATTCCTCCGTCTGAGCTGTGACCTGGTGGCTGACCCGAGCGCTCCCTACCACAACCTGACGAGCAAGTACCTGGCCGACATGGACATTCTGCTGGAGGACTCGGCGAGTAACTCGAACCTGCGGCGGTTCGGCGTCTACCCGCACAGCAGCATGTGTGTGGGAGCCCAGCTGACAGGCACCGGGGCCCTCCAGCACCTGCTCAGCGGATCATTCCTTCACGACTCCTACATCAAGAAATGGGGGTTAATATCGCCGGAAAATCTGGCGAGAGACATTCATATCCGGAGCACAGAGTACACGCGAACTTATCAGAGCGCGATGGCTTTCCTCTACGGATTTCTGCAGGATGTGGAGAAAGTGGAAGCGGTGACTATTCACTTGTCCCCGTACATCAACTTCTGCTCGAGCGTGCTAACCGGGCTGCCCTGTAACTGCCCGATGGTCGCCAGGATGAAGGGCATCATAAAGAAGGAACAGGAGAGACGGAATCACACCATCGATAAAAACATAAAACATGACGTGTCTAAAATATTTGACACTAAAGGCTCTAAGCTGCCGTGGGTGGGTGCCATATTAGAGGTTGTGTTAGGCTACGTGTGCCACGATTACGAGCTTCCATGTAGTAAAGAAAACGAGCCGGACAAATGTATAACATGGGACATCGTCGAGGCCATGTGGAGATCTTCCGATTCGGGAGGCAAGAAAGACATATCAAGCTACGCTCAACACAAGCTAAGCAGACTCCAGATGCATCCGCTACTGCATGAAATTGCTCATCGAATGCTCAATCGAACACGGGGCTACCCCGGCCCTAAGTTTGTACTCTATTCTGGTCATGACAAAACAGTGACGCCGCTCCTGAAGGCTTTAGGAATTTATGATGGATTGTGGCCGCCGTACGGTTCCAGATTAGTGTTTGAGGTTTACAGTAAAGACAAGCAGTATTTTTTAAAGGTGCTTTATAATGGAAAAGATAAGACGAGAGAGCTTCGGTTTTGCGCCGAGGTTGAGTTGGTCGATGAGTTGTGCCCGCTTGACAGTTTTGTTTATTTTGTTTTATATAGAGATATCCAGTTCTTTAAGAAGGCCACATATGCAGATGCCTGCGTTTTATGAAAGTGATAATTAAAATTGCAGAGATGCAGCCGCCGAATTTCAAATGATTCTCACAAAATTTGTAAAAATTATTTTTATCACGAATAAAATCTGTTAAGAATCCTATTAAGTTGTTTTATCTTATCGTATTCAAAATTGAACTTTAGAATTATTCATTAAATTTCCTTTTGTAAGCTGATGAAGCTCCAAATTCAGATTGAAATAGGAGCTCTAAAAAGTATACAATTCAGACGTAATCATACATTTTAATTACCGGTAAGAAACCTTATTTTCATCATCATCTCATATTTCTATAGATTTACAAATAAATTTGCCGACTACATTAATTTTAAAAAACAACCATATATGATTTCGGAAATTTCCGCTCTATTTTCAAAATCAGTTATTTAGTTAGCCTTGGAACTGGGTAAATTTGGAAACCTACTGCGACCACTACTATCTTACAAAGAAGTACACTATATGGGTGTACTAATTCAGTCGACGCGGCCCCGTGCTGTACCAGCTCTGATATTTGGTAGAGTCACCCGATACGTTCCATATATGTCGTTCGCCACCACTTGACCTTTGCAGCTTAGTGATGTTATTTAGCCTACGTATTATAGCGGTTGAATCAAGACAGCTTTTGGTTGAATGAATATTCATATCCACTTCATGCTGACTACAATACCGAGTGGAAAATAATTCAACCAGTGTACAGTGTACTGTGGCCATGCTGTACTTGTGCCGTATTGGGGAACAGTTTTAGCTTGTCGATTTGACATTTGATGCACTCGATACGATAAGCAAATTTGTTTACAAATATATTCTTGGCAACATGGTAATTGAAATGTAAACCTATACATCACATTTAAGAACAGTTGCTTCATTATATCAAACATTTTATTAGCGCAGTTTAATCCGTATGATTTGCTATACGACATACTTAACATTTGAAACGTGGACCAATATTGGACAAAGTAAAATCCTGCACCAGTGAGTTTTGTAAAAATAATACTAAAATGGCATTTAAATTACTGTGAAGGAGAATGTTCCTGTTTCTTACACACTTTACAGCAAACTCTTTTTGACACGAGGTAATTGGAGAGGAACAGAACTGCTGCAGCTGTGAACGAAATTCCCGCGAAGTACAACGAGGATGAATTCGTCCCAGTAACATCACGCAGCAATCCTGGAATTATAAAACATATGTTCATACTTAGAACTCTTTTAATTTCGTTTCTGATATAGGGATATTGAAATGCAATTAAGACTTGATATTGTGCAAGGAAAATTGAATTGCGCAATTCGTTGCGTCTGAGCAATCAAGTTAAGTTGACATCTTACCCGCAACAGGAGGTCCATACATATTGCCTATACCCTGGGAAAATATAATAAATCCCACAGATGTTCCGAGCTGACTTTTGGCTGTGAATTCACTTAATATCGTGGCACGTTGGCTGTGCACTCCCCCTTCAAATATCCCCGCTATCACTGACATGGCACAGCAAGATATGTAAGTCTGCATGGAGGCGGTTATTATAACAAGCAGTCCGAACATGATACTAATGAAGGTGTAGAAATGTCGCCGTCTGTGACGCACTTGTTTTATGTCGAATAAAAACGCGAAGAGAAAGCGTCCGGCGACGTCAGCAAATCCAAATATAGAAATAAGCAGCGCTGCTTTCTCTTTAGACACACCGAGTTCATCCATCGCATAACTGGGAGCAAATATCAGAAATATAACGATGCACGCTTGCATGGATCCCACTAACATACAGTACGTAAGGAATGTCGTGTTCTTCCATAAGCTTCCTTCCTCACACGAGACACACGGCACATTAAGCAGAACATCTTTCACTCTAGCACAGCATCCTGTCGGGGATTTCGCTTCTACATCTTGGTCCTGAGTTGCGGAATCTTCTGAGTTTAATGCTTTAAGCTCCCTTGCCGGTGGACGCTTTGTTTTTAATGGTCTGTAAAGCGATGCCGATACTAAATTGTTGAGTTGCAATCCGCCTAGTATAAGAAAAGTCCCCGATAGCGCGTACGTAGCGGACATAGCATTAATGGCCGGAGCTAGGATGATCTGACCTAAACCACTCCCAATGGTAGAAAATCCCATAGCTTTCCCCTTCTTCTTGTCGAAGTATTTACCAACCATAATATAAGCTGGTGTGAAAACCATAGCACCTCCAGTTCCTGAAACAACGGAAGATACACGTATATCGAAACACATTTTTAATGACTGGACAATTGATATATCGCGTCATTGCGAAATTTGAAAAAGCATAATGCGATATCAAATTGTTGATCGATTGGATCAATCAGTATACAGCACTGTTAAAAATCTACCAACTAATAAAAACGTTTCATTACGGGACTCGTCATATCTAGTAGCGAACAATATCTATAACACCTACCGGTATTTCATTATTATGT
>JAXGGS010003351.1:0-27055 GCA_035585475.1 Armandia brevis | reverse complement strand
CAGGTGGTAGCGGCGCACGATCACGTCAGCATATTACGTCACGGCGGCGACTACTGGAGCATGGACGTGGAGAGCATGTGGTTCCGGTGTCCGCTCGGCCACCGCCTCGTCATGATGAACACCACCTCGCATAAAATCGAGCGTGAGACCGGGTTGATGCGCTCGCACAAGCTCGACCAGCTATACTACTACTGCCAGACGTGCGGAAGTAACCAGTACAGCGTCGATCAGGGCTACCTCAATTACACCGTCACCGAGGCGAACGCCGAGTACTACACGCTGATGATCAACGGCGAGGAGCCGTTTCAGTCGCATCCGGTCTCGTTCCGGTTCGGGAACATCACGTGCCGCGATTGTCCGTACGGCGCGCGCTGCGAGGGGAAACTGCACGTGATCGCCAACTTTTGGGGGTACGCGCACGCGGGCCGGATCGTGTTCCAGCACTGCCCGCCGCACTACTGCTGCGGCGCGCCCACGTGTCCCTCGCACGACGCGTGCGCGGCGCACCGTGCGGGCCGGCTGTGCGGGCGGTGCGAGGTGGGCTACACCGAGGCGCTCTTCTCGAGCGCGTGCATCCCCGACACGTGGTGTACGTCACGGTGGGTGGTGCCGCTGCTGGCCGGCATGGGACTGCTCTACTGCCTCTTCCTCCTCTACCAGAAGGACATGCGCGACTTTATCGCCACCTGGGCGCTCGAGTGGAAACTACTGCTCTGCTGCCTGCAGAAACGCGCCTACACCGTCTCGTTCACACAGCGCTCGCAGCATGACGTCAGCGATGACGACGAGCATGACGACATGAATGACGTCAACGACGACGAGTACCACATGACGACGACGACGCCGCGGAAATTGTCGTCGCAGCATGACGTTCCGAAATCAACGTCCAACATATCAGAGAGCAACGGTGGTAACGTCATGACGTCGCCGCTGAAGGAGGTACGTCATCACACGGCGCACAAACCCGAGGCCGGGTTCCTCATCATCTTGTTTTATTATTTCCAGGACGCCCTGCTGCTGCATATCGACACAGTTTACACGGAGACATCCAGCAGGTTCGAGCAGCAGATGAAGGAATTCCTTGTCGGGCTGTTCCGATTTCGCCTCGACTTTTTCCAGTTTCTAGAGGACGTGTGCCTCTATCCGGGCCTGCAGCCGGTGCCTAAGTGCTTGATCAAAACTTTATTCGTGCCTTACGTTGTGGTGTTCTTCGGCGTCAGCTACCTCGGGTTCACTCTATACAGCCGACTACGCATGCGCGGCGGCAGCAGCTGTGACGTGACGAGTCACTTCCTGTCGCGTCTGTCGGGCGGGTTCATCCTCGCCATGCTGTTCACGTATCAGAAGCTGGCGACGACGACCTTCACTTTACTGAACTGTGTGCCGGTCGGCGAGGTGAGCGTGCTGTTTATAGACGGCACCAACGAGTGCTTCCAGGGGTGGCAGTATATCGTGATGGGGTACGCGTTCACCTGCGTCCTCCCCTTCAGTGTGATACTGATGGTGGGCCCGCCCCTGCTCAAACAGCAGCGCATCTCCCTCGCGCAGTTCTTCTTCGGCTGCCTCTGCCCCCTGCCGGCGCTCCTGTACTACTTATACATCCACGTGCGGGAGATTCCCACCAGGTGGCCAAGCACGGACGCCTCGCACACGGTGATGCACGTCCTCCAGGGGCCGTTCAAGGACTCGGGCTCCAAGCGCTTCGTCACGCAGCTGTGCTGGGCCGGGGTGCTGGTGGGGAGGAGACTCGTCCTCTTCCTCTGCTACACCTTCATCAACGACGTCCTCATCCGCCTCCTCTGCATGATGGGCGTCTGCTTCGTCATCCTCATGCATCACATGTACGTCCGGCCGTATAAGACGGGAACCGGAAACCTGGCGGGAGCGTTCAGCGCCGGCGCACTGCTGGTGGTGGGCGCGATCAACCTGATGCGCGCGGCGTTCGAGGCGGCGGAGTACACGCCGGCGGGGCCGTACCGCGTGCTCATGGAGGCGTGCGAGGAGATCGAGAACACTCTGGTCCTGTGGCTCCCCCTCGCGGGGGTGTGTCTGATACTACTCACGGTGCTCGCGCGGCTCTGTCAGATTCTCGTGCTGCGATTCTGCGGCGCCGCCGGCGATGATGTCGAGGTGGGACATCCGGTGAATACTACTGCCAACCACCAGGCGGAGCGGTGATCAGTAGTGTCAGTAGTATCATAAAAGTTTCATGAACATTTTAAGTCACACAACGTTAAGGTGTTCATTGCATTGTAGTACATTTCAAAGTTCGAAATTCTCTTACTATCTTTGTGGTAATCATTTCGTTGTGATACAAGGGAAAAAACTTCTTGACCACCATAAAAGATATGATAATCATATTCTGAGGGTTGCAATAACTCTAATGACTAACTTTCCTGTCATAAATGTGAGATAAGCTATCGTACTTACGTTTTATCATATATATTTCAGTCTGAATTTGGTGCCAAACTGAATCATTATGTTATGATGCGGCTTTTATAACGGACTTTTATTTATTGTCATGAATTTAAACGACATTGTGATGTATGAGTACATATCATTTTAATCTCTGCCTGCTGATCATATTCATAACTCATGATTCTTAAAATAAACTAAATATAAGTGATCAAATCATGTCTATTCATTATTTGCAACAATATATCCAATGTGTATACATTCTATACTGTTTAAACATTGAGCTCTCTGTCCCGTTACCTGCTTCTTCACACTGGTGAGTTGAAGCTGGTCATATCAACACACTTGGGCATCTTTTTTGTTTTATGCACAAGTGAAAACGTGAGTATCACATTATTTTACCGATGTGTGTAATCTTAGGTTATTCAACAAATGATGAACCCGGTTTGTAAGTTTAAACTCTCTACTGTCGTTCCCTCAGTACTTCATTCTTTACAAACTATACAAGTTTGCGTCTGCCTGACAAATATACATATATTGATTTACGATTCGTGTATCGTTGTAACCAGCCTGGGTTATTTAATTTATCGGGACCATTGCGAAGCTTGGCCTTGAGGTTTAACATTTTCTTACCTTGTTTTTTGTTCGATTTCAGACATGCATGCAGGAGCTATGAGTTAAGGAACTTTATACGCCTACACTATCATGATGTACAGCATGAAGCTAAATTGAATACGTGAGTGGATAAACAGTTGCTGAACACCTGAGAGCACTCATAGGAAAATATGATTATGAAGATGTGTCAATGATTGCTTAGACGCCGAAACTCCATATGAACGCATCTATATGTAGCTGTTGTATGTTAAATGAGAGATGTGTGATGGGAAGGAACTGGCAGAACGGCTGTCGTCGAGAGACAAAAGGTTAATGCGGATCATTCTAATCGTCCTCTACACGGCGGGTAAGTTACTGTTATCTTACCATACATACATTTCCCATTCCCACATTATGTGATAGAAAAAACTCTTCACATTCTATTATTTACCTTAAATTCAAAATTATAATCTTGAATATTGAAGATATATCCGTCCTATAGTGGCCGTTATTTACGGCAGAGTTGCCATTTATACAACCACACATAGGAATCTCACTCATACTTTAATCTAATACAATAAATATGCATTGTATTTATTCGTATTTAATCATAAATCAATCCATAAAGTAATTCCATCTTGGATGCAATCTGACGCACATTAGTCAAGTTGTTCAACAAAGTGATTGTCGACTGTATAGTAATACATATAGATTTTGAGATAAATCCTTTTTAATTCTAAAACGTGAGATTATATTGAGTCAGGTTTCGAGTAAATGATACACACACATATTGCGGCAGCTATTTATGTTACGGTTTTGATTAAACGAGCAGTTTAAAGTAATGAATAACGTGACTTCTACTCTCGCACGATGCAGGCACACAAACCAATATCAATCACTAAGATATGAGATTAAAGCAATTTCAGAGCATCGTGGGAGAAGGACATTGTATCACCCAGCTAAATTTGACCGGTCCGCACTGGTAATATCTGTCGGATGGAATCGTCATATTGAACATACGACTTAAATCATGAAACGATAACTGACATGAATTGATTGTACCTGTAGGTTGAAAATGGGCAGAGGAATAGTCGGTGTTCTATGACAGGTCGACAGAATCAACATTTCCACGCACTTTTTTTGCCGATATGACCATTAATAACCACTTTATAAAGTCTGACCTTAATCGGTCGATTCAAAGGCACGGTAATGCTACTTAAGATACACACGTAGAGCTTGTGATCTACTATAACAGTATAATTCGGTAATTCTCCATGGTTTATTGGTTGTTAGGTATACACATAGTACTACAACTTTCTCATGTTGTCTCGGAGCTGAGCCTCCTATATACTTGGCCAGCGCGCGGGCCTAGTGCGTTGCTCACTGATATCCAATAATGACATATCGGCTAATTGAACCCAGGCCGCCAGTCAGCGGGTACTTCGAGGGACTCACCCCGAAGCCAGCGACTTTTACAGGGCCTGCAGCGATAAAAGTTATTTGGAAACGGCTGCCACCCCGTCGTGCACTGAACCATGCACCCTGCCAACAATTACCTGTCTTATAATTACCATTCCAGTGGGCTTCTAACAAATAGATCAATACAATATCTGATAAATTAATCATAATGCTCCATGTTTGGATAATCGGACCTTTTGACATTGAACCGTTGTTCCATTAGATATGAGTGATACCGTTGGGTTTAATATTCTACGCTTGCCTCCTTTAAAGCATGTCAATGTTAGCTTTCTCAGGACATTCATTTTGAAAGATTCTGCGGGGGACGATCTTATTTCAGGACGGCTTCCCCGGAGCTTTCGAATCAGCATAAATCTAGTGCTCACACACAGTAAACTATATAAAAGTCTGATTGTTTCAGGCCGATATGACTTCGAAAACCTTTCGACAGACATCTATGGCCAGTGCACGCTAACTAAATAAACCACAAGAATAGTTTAATGAGTTCTGTGTGAGTATCAGAAATACCCTCTCCAGATTTAGTGTTTATAGACAATGCCTTGTTAAGGGTCTGTCATTTATTTCATCTTACGTTTGGGACCAATGATCGACTTATTAGACTTATCGGGCCAGCGTTCAATATGCAGCATTATATTCACCATGATGTCTATTGAAGAATGAGTGACTAGTTTATGGTGTTGCTGTTTTGTGCATCCATGTAACGTGTTTTACTAGGAATATATTAATCAAACAGTAGGTCTAGCTAAATTACATGCATGGCAATTGATGATACAGAATGGAATGAATATATGAAATTATGTTTCGCTGCTCCAGTTACGAAGCAAACTGCGCGGTATCTTGCCAACTTTAACCTTCCCTTATTGGGCTGACTAAAGCCCTGTCTAAAAATGTAAGCGCATTTATGTAGAAGTAGATTAACTTGGACAGGCTGTTAGAAGTGTAACGGCAGTACGAATGCACGTGTCAGGAGATGATAGATGACGATGGCCTGGCGAGGGGAGATCCTTTCTGCTGCTGTCACGTCCCTAAGCTGTAGCTGCTAAAGGTGAGAGCGCGAGGCATAGAGCCAACCCAGAGATTAATTTGTTCCCAAGCATCATCCTCTGACTGAGAGGTCGTAAGGTCAAGCGCTAATCTGTCACTCCTGTGCGCATGAAGTCAGTGCTTACACGCTATCGCGCCATGAATTACACATAGGATACAATGTCCAGGGAAATCATGCATGCATCACTGATCTAAACTCTCTAGGTAATTGGTTCATTGATCCTCTCCAGCATCGGGCTGTAAATAATTTGATCTTGTTAGCACAGCTCATTTAATATGCTCTTACTCAATCTGAGCTCCACCAGGCAGACCATCTAAACATCAGACAAATCATGTTTTAAGTGTTATGTAAGTTTGCCAGGCTAAATGGACGAATGCTTATCTATTCCTTTAAACAAATACAGCCATTTATCATTTTTGTGGCACATGGGATCTTTGGGTTAACTAAAAAGCTTGCAAAATCAAGACTACGGATGATTGCATTTTCCATTGTTGGAGTTTGTAAATATAGTCGGCAGTTAAAAGACCGTGCCTGTTTTCCTGGAGCCGCATGACTTTATATCATTGCTACACGAACTAATTATCAAGCTATTAGATTCGCATGCGAACTCGTCTTTTAGGTAATGATCTCATTATAAACGTAGAATCACCTGCCCACTGCCTCACGTGTATAACAGTTGCTAAACTCGTGCTTGCTGAGAACATCCACATTTCACAACACACACCCTTACCTTTTGATGTCATGTTGTATCTAGTACTGTAAATAAAACCACTCATGCTCTATATAGTGGCCGCTTTACAGGCCACTGTTGTAAAAAGGACTTGTAAAGAATGTATACAGTTAACAGGGAGAAGTGATTTGAGTAGTTGGTTTTCTGAAATAAGTGGCAACCTTTGCCAAGGCATTGCAGGAAAATGACTATTTACTTAAAATGCGGATGATAAGAATGTTGAGCAGCAATAGTTCATGATTCGAGATGAGGGACCTCACGACTCGGCGTTTGTCAGTCGGGAAGGTTGTTAGCGCACAGTTGATGAAGATGGAGAAGGATAAAACTGCGAGGAAAAACTGCCAAGCTGCTGACAGTCATCAGAGGGGATAACGATGCGAGAAGAAACGGAGCACGTGATCTTACGCGTGAATTTACGCGAGTTTGTCTCAGATAGGGGCGGCCATCAGAGGTGACTTCAAACAGAATACTTGAATCTGCATCCATGTGATGAACTATTCCAAGTCTGCAAATAAGCAAGATGTTCAAATATTTATAAATCTTCAGTGTTATGACAATATATGAACTTTCAACGGCCGCATGCCTTTTTTTTTTCTAAACTGGTGATCAGCAAATCCCTCCAGCGGAGACGAAGACACACAACTGGAGAGAAATAGTTGGGGAGCGATTCTTTCAATTTCTGTATCGAATTTACGGTGCAGTAGTTTTATTTCCGAGCAGTGATGTCATTGTGAGAACCCACATGATGAATGGGATTGTTGCGTCAGAGATATTTGACCCTCTAATCTTTCCAATGCAGTGCGTCATTACAGGAGAAGTCGAACAGTATTCAGCATTCTCTTAAATCACGCGGGAAAGATGAAAACTTCACAAAGCCAATACGCAAAACTCAAACAGTTTCACTTTCTCCAGTCAAGCCAACCGTCAGACGCATCAGAAATTAGTGACGCGAACAAAGCAAAGTTCGTTTCTACGCTCAGCCAGAGAAATAAATTGGCTATTGTAGCGTGATTGATGTTGTGGCATCGGAATGAAACGAATTCAATTCAACGTTGAAATGTTCGAACTATAAACCATGTAACTGGTAATAAAGTTCATTTGAAAATTGAAAAAAATTCATTTACGGTTGTTCTGGCAACTATTATACCTTCGCTGTGCAACGTCCGATGCTTTTTACAGATAATATCATGCACAGTTTTATGGTGTTGGTTTTAATTTTTTTTATCCTCGAATAATCACCGACTTCACTTAGTTTTCAGTGAAAAAAAAGTTACGTAACTTCTCCAAGAATCTATTGAATATTTCTGAAATCAGGTATATTATATACTATGAAAGGTACCACAGGTTTGCCCTTGGTACATCTGCATATTTATGATTTAAATGTATTGCTTGAGGTGACACATAATGGCCAAACAGGGCGAAACTCATTAAGTTGAAAACAAGGTAACATATCTTTCGCTCTCTCACTTTTTGCTTATTTTACTTTGAGATAAACCTGACGTCGAATAGCTGATCTCCAGCAGGCATGAAATGAAATTCCTTTGGACAGTGGAGCAGATATTCTATTGGTTATGTGAGTAACTACAGATATAATCTATAATCCTTCATATACCTCAGATTTTAGATAGTGCGGAGACGACAAGTGTTGTTCTACGTTTCCGGACCCATGTGTGAGATTTGATTTGACAGAAACGTCGAAAGTTTGTTTGACATGTAGAAAGAGTGGTGGCTGTGGAGTGACCGCGTATTTTACCAATAGTTCCTCCCGGTAATGGAACTCGTCTCCTGAGCAACCGATGCCCGAAGATCTGCTGCAGAAAACGGTCACAGAGGGAGATGAGGTTGCAGAGGTGAACGCGCCTGACGTTTAAAGAACACCTGGGTTAATTAAAGAGCGTTTGTTGATGCTCTGTCTCCCTCTCCTTAAGCTCGACCAGCTGCAGCCAATCAAATTCAAGGACAAACCCATGAGGTAAACAACAGCACCAGGGTTTCTTATAAGGTCACCCTGAGTCTTATTCAACGTCACTCATTTCGTACAAGGTCACTCAGCATCTCTTTCTTACTTTTAAGTTTTATCTATAAGGGTACCAAGCGTTTTGTAAGCCTAGCTACTTTTATATATTGGACCACAGACTAGTGTCAAAGTTCTTTTTTAAGAAAGGGTACGTCACTTTGACATGGTCCGCTCAATAAACAACATTTCTGCGCCCAGTTATAACATTTTCTGACGTTTATGGCGCCTCACCGTTGGTTTATCGATACGTGCATAACTTCATGAGAGTCAGAGTAACCATCCAGTACATTACACTCATTCATAAACCACATGATTGCCCATGACACTGGCCTTCATTTACTGAAGGAACAAAACAAGTGCAAAATACCAATGCTTATACATCAATAATTTGCGCCATCATAATCATGTGTATAATTATCGATGATGCAGAATAATTATCAAGGATGTTATCTCAGTCGATGCCTGAGCGCATTTTCAAATTGAAATGTGCGGATTATTATGTACGCAGACTCAATAACAACGATGAACGACAGCAAATCATGTAAAGTTATTCTGTTGATTTTGTGGAAAACTACTTCATAAACTGTCAAAAACAATCTAATACGTCTGTTATATTAAGCGAATTAAAACATTTACTTTAAAGGTAGAATGTCTGTAAGTGGGAGACAGTCGGGGCACATGTACGTAGGTCTAAAGGAAGCCAGACAGCCTGCTCAGAATGAAAGATCATGATGACGGTGACCTTTCTCATGTCGCGGACGTGTGACCTAAAGCATCATATTAAACATGCAACATCTGCGAACAACCTTAAAGGCCTTACACAACATGAGCCTGTTACTCATGTGAAGAATCTTATATCCTTCCGATTAACAGATTGGTGAGTGAGTCAGGTTACTGACAGGGTGGAATTAAACTTTAGCATGTTGACGACATTGCAGACTCGACATTGTGAACGTGCTGCGTAGTTTGTGAGTATAAAACGATTGCGCCCGATGTGGGGCTCGAACCCACGACCCTGGGATAACTCGAGCTTTAGGTTAGCTAACTGTAAGAGTCCCATGCTCTACCGACTGAGCTAACCGGGCTGATGAGTGCCCCCTGTAACAGGTACATTGTACAAAGCAGGACTTGTGACAAATTGTCCCAAAGAAATAATCTGGATGTGTGGCAAAATGTCCTAATAATGAATCAACAGCTATGATTACTTTTAAGAACATCACCATTCACTAGTCTGACAAAACGACTCATATTACTTATTGTTTCATTTTAGCAAATACCTGAGTTATAATCACCAGATCCTGCTGCTTCGTAGGAAGAGATTGACACACTACCAGATCAATTAATCGCGATAACAATCTGACATTCTGACATTGAATCGCTGTCCCCTGCTAGAACACAGATAATTACCAGCGATTATTCTACGCTGGCCTTTCCTCAGGAGGAATAGAAAAATGAACAGCATAATGGAGCTGCTATCACACCTTAGCTAGAATCAGAGTAATAGATGGTTGCTTATGACATATGACTTTGATCATAGCTCCACAAGAATGCACAGGCAACTACCATTCTATTGTCAAAACTGCATAATTAATGCATATCGGCAAGTTAGTGTATAGTGTATTCAACAACTCACAAGTATTGAAACCAATTTTTATATCTTAAAATTACGTAATCCTGAAAGTATAGTATCATATAAAGTATATACCGCTATAGTTTTAAGCTGGTTTGTTCATTGGTACTGGAACCTCGTAATATGCTATAGGCTTAGCATCGTGCCATTGAAGAAATAAGCTCCGTTTATGAAGGTCGGCAACAGCTCTTTGTAATGTGACGTATGATGCACATATTGACCACGAAATTACTGTACTTATGTATAATAAATAGATAACTATACCCAAGAGAATCTGTGTCATTTACAGGAGGCATTAATGTCAGGCACAGAGCATCAGTAAATGGTAGGCCAGCTTTTCTCTGTCAGATTATTAATGTCAAAGCTGATAGTAACTCTGTAAACCGTTTACTAAGCGACATTAATAACATTATCCTTATATTTAAAAACAATTACATCTATTAAGTAATGGCCATGACGTTAATTTAGTATCTATGGAAAATGTACCGCATCAACAGATATTTAGCTTCATTATATGAAGCAGATCCTTTCAAATATCACGCATTTACAAAACCCTCAATAACGGTAGACTTTAACTTATCTATACATTGCTATCAATTTTGGCGTATTCATATCTAAATAATTGAGCCTTATTTCCGGTGCCTGTCACGTCAATTTGTGCCTCTGATACACATACTGTAATTAGCCGATGAATAACACTGACTATGAAAGACAACAATTCCCCTGTGGTTTTAAACACGCCACAGCACCACCAAATCTCTAATTTTTGTCTACGCAAACAACACCGCCATTTCAGGTCGAGGACTCGACGCCGCCGATCACTAGATAGAAGTTTGTATGTATAGGTATAATCAATCAGACAGAATGTGATTAGGGGATTGTAGGTCTGAATTGAAATCACAATATCATCACCACATACGATATGATCGTATTCATATCAAATATATATCAATCTTAATATACTAAATAGGACCATTACTCACAAAATGCTTGGTTTAGGCCGGTCATATTGTGTGGGAATATTATATATTGATTATTACAGGAGATAAGATATAGACAACCTTTACTTGGAGAAAAATATCCAGATAATTGATATTAATATATCATATTCCTATGTCGTGTTTTTGCCCCGTGAGGACCAACTTATTAATACTAATGAAGAAGCACGCGTTGGTGTTAGCTTTAAACACACAACTGACATTTGCTGAAATGCAACACTCAGGATAACGTCTCATATATATATGACGCCTTACCAGTTTTGGCTGCTTGACATTTTCCACTACTCAAATGTAGAATTGTATCACAATAGGTGCAGGCATTTCTGGTGTGTACCTGGAGATAATAGCAACACCTGGAAAACATTGTGAGGTGCATGCTTTGTATATATATTTATAAGTTTTGAAGAAGATTTGTAACTAAGTGATCATGTTTTCATACTATAAAGCCTATAGCACAGATTAATAGCATCTATATTATGTGTTAGTTCCGGATGTTACTGTAACATCAAGTAGCCTCTGGCTCCCTTGATCTTAGTGCACAAACTGTTTTATATATTCGATATCCGCCTGCTATTAATGAGTGTCTTTTTCGTCCCCCCGTTGGAAATATCGTGTTTTTATTCACTGTTTTTGTGTCCGTTGACGGGGGTTGTGAATTGCTACTCGCCAGTTGTTCCGGAATCCTCACAGGGAGACACTATTGTCACACCAGCTTCAGATGTCCGCCCTCGTGTGGCGCGGAAATTACCTAAAACGCTCAGATCGCTCGGATTTCAAATCGACAAGCACCTGATTCAAGCAAGGGTAGGGATTATAAAGCCTGTTCAATTTATATTTCGTTGATGATTATCTTGATGATTTGTTTATAATGAACCTATTTCTGTGTGGTTTGGCATGTATGCATCGGATCAGTCAGAGTACAGGGAATCAGTTAGCCCTGATGCTACCCTAGAGAGTCTCAAGTGAATTAAAGAAGGACCAAGTTACTTTTATGGAGAGTCTCAGGAGAGTTCATCGCCCAATAATTATATCATGCAGATGCATATGTGCTCATTGGCAGATTGTAATTTAATCCATATGGAGCGTTTCACTAATTCGTACATCTCACAATACAATTTAGTTGAACAAGGTCTTCTAATATTCACAAAAACTCACCTCCATTTGACAAGGAAAATATCACATTGGAGGAGTTTAAGTACGATCACATCGGTATGTCCTCATGGGTATATGCCCTCGCCAGTAGATCAAGTCAGGGCGATATCAGATTAACAAGGCCTTTCCCTGCTGATTTCCAATACCTTTCCAATGACAGTGTAAGCCATACCGTGATAAATTGGTCCTGGGCGATTGATTTTTTCCAAAATTAACGGCTAAGATAGAGTCGGTATGAGACATACCAGTTATACAAACTTATTATACAAAAAAGGTTGGTCTTAACTCATAATGTAGAAGAAGACTCCTGGAGATCGAGCTTACCTTTGCATTATAATCATTGAATTAACCTTTTAAAGCAATTTTATACATTTCTATATGGTTACGCAAAACTGATGTACTAATTTATCTTTTCATTTGACGAGACATCTTGGCTGTAGTACCCTGTGTAACAGATCGATTACATAAATGTGTGAATGGCATAATAACAATATTTGTTCAACTAATCCCGAGGTTAGGACGTAATTTCATCTGTATCGCCAGCCGGACATCGGCCTCATTGTGTCGAACCGGGTACAAGAATCACATGCTCATCTGGGTTGAATTACATGGGCTTTCAATTTCTATCAAAACTCGTGTAAATCTATCAATATTCGCCCTCATTCTCAATCTACGGGAGTTGCTGTCCGTAACAAGTAAACATGCTTAGCAAATTTTCAATTCTTGTACTTATATTGGAATGACTGCATGTATCTCGAAAACTGCAAAGATGACAACTCGGTTGTTTGAACTGGTACTTGGTGTCGATAGACAACCCCATTGGCTCCACGAGGACATTCAATTAGATGAGTTGTATCGACTATGCCTGGGAGAAAATCTATATTTCCCATCAGTCGCCCGTGTCGGTACAGATTTTGTTGCCGCTTGGAATCACCTTGTTGGGAGCCAACGCTGAGGTTTCCATTTCGATAGCCGTGTTTTTGTCCGTTGATTCGTCCCCAGGGTTACCTTATTGCTGTTCTTAGCGCCTCATGAGCAATTTGTCTCCGAATAGCCGCTTCTCAGTCTGTTTGCCGTCTGAGCCTGGCCTTAGGGGGTGAGTTTAACCGATCGGTTCCTCAGCATGGTTTTTAATGCGACTATGATCGTTCAGTGATAGCAAAGCACCAAAACATGTCGTCGGACAAACATATGCAGTGCGACTCAATTGTTTGAGTAAGAGTTAACTCGGGTTAGCACAAGCGCAAGAGCCGAAAAATTATTCTCCTGTAATACGAGTTCATCCAAAATTCAGTTTTAAAATGTCCTCCCTGAAATCTCATTTCACGAAACTTCGCTTAAACAAGTGTTGTGACATAATTCAGAAACTGAATGATTCTTGTGACACCTTTTATAATGGCTTTACTTCCTTTATCTTCCTTTGGGAACCATGAATTTCAGAATTTCTTTTCCCATGCGACTTCATATAGCGCAGATATGGTGGAGTAAATGTTTCCTTACTTGCCACAGAGAGCGGATCTGGGGGATTTAGCTGTCAGATTAGAGCCGGATCTGGAGGATTAGTCTGCCGGATAAACGACAAGATGTGGGCTAATCTACAGGAAAACATGTCACCCATTTATCCACTTCAGCATGACAGTTCAACACTGAGAGAGTGCAAACTATAGTAGCTCTGTTTACCCATGTGACCAGATGAGGCCAGATTAGCATCACATTAGTAAGATCCAAGATTTTTTCCAGTTTCTATTAAGATCCGCACACAGATCCACTATTGTGAATTGGGCCCCGATATTCTGACACTTAACACATTTGCTACACTGGTGTACTGAAAATGGGACATTTGCTTTCACCATCGAAACGTAATTTTAAAGTAGCCGTTGAGGTTTATGTGCCAGCGTGACATGAGTATGGAAACCTCTCTTAGTGTGACATGAGAATGGGGACCTCTGTCAGTGTAAGATGAGGACCTTTTCCTAATCACGAACACCTCAGACCCTCCTTTCCCTGATGTGGTAGCTGCAGACTAACATAGGGCTTGTTGTCCCTGATTCGAGTCTTACAACATTATTACACGTAATAACCGGCTCTATGATCACTTGTCAACTTGAGTTGGGCAGCTGCACAATTGTGGAAAAGCCTGAAATAATTAATTGACGGTTGATGGTCATATCTAATCGCATTAAGTTTAAATGCGGCCACATTTATCGATGAATTCCGTCCCTTCACGTCCCATCCACGCCGTATCTGACACTCGACAAACCCTCTGCCCTTCTCCTCCATCCTCCCAGTACTCTCACTCTTACAAACATTTCCTTCACATCCTTGCCCTGCCATGTCTCAGCGATGACAGCTTGCCACAATGGTTTTCATTTCCCACTTCAGCACTCACCTTGCCTCGTTGGAGACACATCACAAGGCTTTCACAAAACAAAAACTGTACGTCATTCATCACGATAGCTGGGCGAACTCCATGAAATAGGTTTAACCTTGGTGGATGATGTGGTACGTGAGTCGTGATGTAGATTTCGTTTGCACTGCTGATTTTGACACCTAGGATAGTTTAGCATCACATATCAACAAAAATGCTATTTTAAATCAGACATAAATGGAAAACAAATCTTTAATCAAATATTACTATTTGAAAATCACCTACTATTCAATGAGTCCTTAACTGAGGAATCGTCTCTCATATTGTATGCTGAAGACAAACATCTTGAGTTTGTGAGTATATGTTAAGTGTATCTCTTTCAAATTATCAGAAGGAAGATGCACATATCTATCACATTTTATCATTCATTAGCGTCACAATTTTTCTCAATTTACACTAATTACAATTAAGAACCTGAGCACTTATACAGGTTGAATAAAACAAACTAGGTAAATATCCCATTAAGTGCCCTTGGCATATGCTTGGGCCTTTAGTTCAGCTGTTTAAATGCGAAATATCTTGGTAGTTTAGGCCAAGGTAGCCAAGGTTCTTGGCATTATCAGATTGACCTGTTTAGACACTCTTAGCGAGCCATGAGCAAGTGGTTTAACTGAAAGATGCTGGAGCTTAACGGATGCCTGAACCATGACCTGGTGTAGGTTGCCAGAGACAGAGGTTTGATGAAGCGAGTGTGGGATCAGACACCGTGAGCGGCTGCAGGGTTAAAGGGGGACTATCCATCAGCCCCGGTAGGTTTTACCTGGGTCAACAGATCTATATCTACCACATGCTGCCCTGCATCTGTTAACATCGAGAGCTCCACTAAGTACTGCAAAGTCTCAAACATAAACTGCCGTGCTATATATTCCACAACATCGCTTGCAATTTCCGTTTGGGGTTGCTTGTTTACGTTTTGATGCGGCCCCCCTGGTGTAGTATTCAGAACGCATTCCGCCTTTGCTAAGGTCTTCTAGTCATTGCATCCAACAATTAGATCTGATGTTTTCGTAGGTATACCAGCGCAGACATCATTTAATCCGTCAATCTTGTCAGATTCATCAGTTGTCATAAAAGTGAGTGTATATAGTTTATCATAAACCAGGTGTCAATTATATAGAAACAGAGGAATTCTAAAGCTTTCGTGCCTCATTTTCCTTCAACTTACTTTCTTACCTCGATTGATTCTAAGTTGATCACCGCCTGGACATGAAGGATATCCCACCTGTTAAATTTACCGTTAGAAGTACCTATAATAGACGTTGAAGTGAACTTCATGGTAAATTGCAATGATCTAAATTAAAACGTTATCGATTGTAAAATCCTGAGGAAAAGGTAAAGATTTCTAAATGCATTTCTATTTCTATTTCATCGTTCATTGCATCGCAGTATGTTACACGATAGTCCCCAAAGCCACCTTACATGCCAGACGCAGCATTTCCATCCCAAAATATTCCCTTTCATAGTGGTATTCACAGATGAAGCATCGCTTTCATTTGTTTGGTGACGCCAGAGCGAATTCGCGCTCGAGTGGCCATTCTTTAAAGCAATTTACCTCTTCACTCGGCAAGGACCAGGAGGTGAATCATCTCCCCAGTGTTCGGGAATCGCGTCTGCATCACTCGGGAAGGTTCAGGGGGTTATACGGTAATGCTGAATGTTTGCCAGCGTTTTTCAATGGATCACACTGATCAAACACTATCGAATTGTTTCCTTTTCTCCGTTTCTTCAGCATGAACATGGAAAAGGAGGTCAGATTGGAAATTCTATACTTAAAGATAGGATTTAATTTCAAGCGACTTCAGCAATCCGTCGATAGATATTTTGATGATTTGTAGTCATTCCTGAATGAGTAAAGGTGTCCAGCGCAATACTCGGAGAGCTTCTGAGTTGTTCGATACATTGTAAGCGCCAAACGTGGTTAGGTGTATAGGGTAGGCAAGTGTTATTTTAAATTATCAGTGATATATATTTTCATGGATCAAAGTCGCGCGTTCCGGGAGTTAACCGCCAGTCCTCTAACATATATGTTCGAAATTAAAAAAATCGGTAGTTAGCAAAGAAACTTCCGAACACTACACACATTGTACTTTTGTCTATCGCGCTTTAATAAAGTATTACGAAGAATATCTTGGACTCATTTTATTTTACCTAGAATAACTTCAACACAATTCCCCTCACACAGTCATACTCCAAGGCCTCACATTTACGCCATACAATGGACGCGGCAGATAAAGCTGCGACTCAGAAACACCAAGTCGGTATCAAACTTTGTCAGTCAAAGGGGGCCCAATCAACGCACGTGGCAGATTGATTCGTATTTATAGGCTCTAATCATGATCATTTAGACGACTCGGGAAATTGGGGGTCTCCTTTTTTATAAATCTAATGGTGTGCCTGTGACCCCGGCATCTGTTATATTGATCTGTATTGATTTAACCCTGGATGTTTTGATGGGATATCCCACGGTACGAGATTATACAGATCAGGTGCTGTGGCAGCTCTGGGATTTCCATTCACCCTTCCCCTAATTCACATCAAACAGGCCTGGGTTTTTGACAGGAAGATAATCCCCTATGCTTGTCTGCAATGTCGAAGCTAAACAAATTATGTACTTTAATAGCAAAACTTTTTTACTTCCATTGTGAATTCACTATCAGAATCAATATCTAATTATAAACGTACTCATTTACAAAGCATATTTTTACCAGTGTTAAGGATACAATAAAGAAAAAAATGATTTAACCTATATTAATGTTTCTGTTGATTTATAGAAAATCTGCTCCTGACAAATGACAATCAAAATCGTTTTAAAGCGGAATTCTCATGTTAGAATATATATCCCCCTAACTTGCCCACTAAACTTAAGTAGCTACTAGTGATAAATTATATGGTTTCTAGGTTTGCAAGCAGCACCATCACTCAGTCAGACAATGGGACGTACATTACTCATTGTCACCTGTCATCTCTGGTTCTAATTATGGCGTCCATTAATCAACAGGTAGCAATTACCTGAGTCATAATTACCAGATCTAGGGGCTTCTAACAGGGATATCGATACACTATCAGGTATATTAATCACAATGCCATGTGTTTGTACGATCTGACGAGTTGACATTGACAGTAAAGGTGCCGTCGGGTTCGTCATATTGTTCATTAGACCCAGTCTAAGCACGGGTATATCTGCTCCGGCGGTCGATGCCGCCTAGGGCTACTAACTAAGCCGACATTTCATGCTCACAGCAGGTAAACTTCATAAATGTCTGATTATTTTAGGCTTGGATCCCCATGAAGCTTTACAGCCTGTCCATGCCCCTTAAGTTATTGCAAGACCTGCTTTGTCGGATGAAATTGCTCGGCAAGGCCTACTTCAGAATTTACTGCTATAGTCGATAGGAAATGGTGATATATATCACTATTATATACGTGCAGAGATATACAGAATTGACCAAATCTGTATGATCTGTGTGATGTGTACCTAGACAATACTCACGTCTCCCGAAATCGAGCTCAGTTGGAGAATTGTGCCGCTGATATGATTTTTCCGGCTATATATATAGCTAGGAATTTGTCTTTGATTATTCAGTGTCGCAATCATACTTATCTTTCGTAAACCCCCTTTTCGAACGTGGCTGGGAATAAGATCAGTTACAGAGGTAACTAACTTAGCGTGGGCAACAAATTGGATCATAAAACCGGATCTAGATTGCTTCCTCCTGAAAGTATCGGATAAAGTTGCTGTGCTATATTTTATCGACTCAGAGAGATTTAGAGCAACGCGGACGGTCCCTGATGGACATGAAGCGGCACAGAGTAGATCATCATGCGGTCGTTGCGGAATACACTTATTCCCCATGAGGAGTTTCACTTTAATACCCGTATTTGAAGCTACTGTAGATATCCTCTATAAGGCGGTCAGCGGAGAATATTAGGATGCCATGTATTTTATATGGACCCCTGTGTCAGAAAACAACAGAAACACAAGCTGCAAGACACGGTAGTTTCAGTACATTGGTTATTAGTTTAGCGTAATTCGTTCATGGTCTTCTGTTTGTTCTGATGTCAATAACAATATCATAAACAATCAGCAATAGATTTCTGCATTTCATCACGGAATTATGCATCCGGATGTTGCATACTTACTCCGTTTGGAACCTTGAACAAACGCATTCATTGCTTGCTTGTGTCGGAACTGCAATCGTCAACTACCGTTGAGTATTCATGTGAAGGCAGGACACGTCCCTAATGCAGACGTTTCGGTCCCTAACGTGATCGATTAAATACAATTGGGTTAACATTTGACCCAAATGTTCCCCATGGCTGGAAATAGGATCAAAGAGAGAGGATATTCCTCCCAGACACACGAGGTCCCCTGTGCTGGGTCATGTAACAAGGGTGAGATCAGATAGAGGAAGAATCTAACATGTCAGTAAAAAACAATCATATCAGACACCATTGCGTCAATCAGTTGTCATGTGAACATTACCCTGGGATAAATGAATTTGAATATTAACAACTTTTCACATCGATGGTTTTGATTAGCCGGAGGATCTACGACTGATTTTTCGTCATAAATCTCCTAGTTGAATTCTCATTCATGCCAAAGTTGAACTTTCACCTTTGCATGAGCTGCATGGAAACTTATGCAATTGACGTTAGTGACCCATACTGTTAGTTAGCTATATGTTGGTTTAAGAATAACATATGGGAACCTTTATTTCAACTATTAACCTACCAAAGTTTTTAGGGTTGAGCGGCGATTTTCTACTGTCAACATGATGTAACTGACTTTCGACATTCTTGTTACTCACGGAAGTTCCTCACCAACCCCGATACAATGATCAAATGCTCATCTGTGTGTGATCAATGACATTGGTTCTAATTTTTTATTGGCTATCATTCCATCTAAATTTAATAATTACTGGTTTGAACTAGTTTCCGATGTAAACTGATGTTACCATTTGACCGATAAGAACGCATTTGTCAGGGCAGTTAAGTCGGGGTTTTGCTTTATCGGAAATCAATATTTCCCCATGTGTTTTGTGTCAGCTGGTTTTTTCCTCATCTGTTATAGCCGTGTTGGGATGCGATGCTAAGCTTTCCATTTCAATAACTGTATTTTTGCTTGTTAATTCGCCCCCAGAGTTAGATCGTCGCTGCTTTTATCGCCTTAAGAGCAATATGTCTCCGAAAATCCACTTCTCAGACTGTTTGCCGTCTGATCTTCCAGGGTTCAGTTGGGTGATTCTAGCAGATTGGGTAGTCTGCTAGATGTTTCTATGTCGCAATGATCGTTCAGTCACCGCAAAGCACTGAATACATGGCCCTGGTACTAAAGATGCAGTGCATGAATTCCTGAATCAGCATTGGTTCTGCTATGCACATGCGCAATTGCCGAGAAACACCATTTCCGGCTAGATCAAATCCGGGTATCGCGACCATATCTGGCCTCATTCACTACAATCAGAAACTCCTTAAGATTTCTTTGATACGTTCTGAGGTAATCAAGTGGCATTTTTTAATTCAGTCAAAATGCAAAGGAAATATTTTCGATTTAAAATAGGCTGATGAATATCTAATCAGGCTAATTGGTATCAGGTTATTGATCATATTCTATCGGAAGATCACGTGCCCCTAAACGCCAAAACGTATTTTTGTGCCATACACCTATTAAGTTATACTGGATACCCGATCCTCTGCAGTGCAGTAAGATGGTTGGTAACTAATTTCCCGGTATATTAAGCTCACGGCTATGAAACATTACCCCCCTCTGTGAAAGCTTGTCAAACCCTGGACATAATCTCCCCACTTTGTGGTGATATTCTAGGAAAACTTGAGTGGAGACGAACCTAATCAGGAGGGATATAAGGTAACCATGACGCTTCCAGCCAATATTAATGTGATATCCATTCAATTACTGCCAGTTTGATAGGAGACAAGGACGAAAATATCATGCAACTTCATGTCCCGTGGGTGACCATCAAATAACTTAATTTTCGAGATTGAAGGATCGGTGAGATCATGAGGCGTGTTATAGTGAGTTAAAATCATTGATATCAGATATTAGACAATGGTAAGAAATGTCATTTTATTACGAATGATATCGTCTACAGTTTTAGGAACTTATATATAGATGGGAAACATGAGATGTTCTATAACTCATTTTCTTCAAGCGTTGGCGACCGGATACAATACATATAATTGGTTCATGAAAGATGGATTCAGAGGTCAATAGAGAAGTCATTACAGTTGTTAGTAACCTAGAAATAGTACTGCAAGAAGTTCTTTGATCCAACCTCAGGCAAACAATTAGGACTGTCCGATACAAATCTGATTCCGCGGAACTTACATGTCCTTTAAGCCTCATCATGCACACCTTGCTTCATTCAGATATAAAACGATAGATACCCTTACATTGTTAAGACAGAATCTGCAAACATTGAGGCTCTCTTGTGCCGACTTTGACTAGTCCACATACGTATATGACACCGGTACAGCAGAGCTGACATAGCGCATATATAGAGTAAAGCTTCTAGGTTCAATCTTACGCAGCCTAATATCAGTGGGTCTTACGAATCAATTAACCAGAACTTGTTAAATTTATCCATTCGGCATTGAATCACGTTTACTGTCATCAATAATCGCTCAGGGAACGGTGACATTTACTTAATGTCAAGCTTTGTCACCGGGTAAGTGCTGGCCCTAAACGAGGCAATTACTGGGAGCTTAGCTTACAGGTGTCCTCAGTCAGGTCTTAGATTACAAGAAAGAAACATGTGGACCAAACTCATGTCGAATAATACATCAAAGAAGAACAGGATCGGGATGAAATGCCAAAGAAATGGTGATTCGACCTCAATAGGCCATTTGAAACCTATTAGTTCAGGAGATGCGAATAGATTTAAGTTGATCATCAGTTGAATGTTCATGGCATTTTAGTTTTGGGACTCTGCTCTTAAGTCAACAGACTTGAGCACATCTCATATGTTCCTGTATGCCAGATGTGAATTTATATTCAGATTGAAACAAGGGAAGTCGCTGCATCGCTGATTCAGATGGCAAGGAAACACTGTCGTGCAGATAGCATGAAGATCACGTGCACTGATAATGTAGGACACAGTAAGGTGAGCCATGTAATACCCCACAGCTGTGGGTCACTACAAAATCTAATCTGACCCCGACGACTCGCCCAGGTCAAACAGCCTGCCTTCTGTATAACTTAGACTTTATTGCACTCGACTTTAGACGCAGACTTGCAAAACGAATCCATTTTTTTTACGCGGTCAGAAACTTAGCAAGAACGCAACAGTTCTTTCACCTTTCATTTATATATCAAACTACAGAAAATATAAACATTTGACTTCGAAAAATATCTGATTTTCAAGCACAATCAATTTCTGGAGTGAATAACCGAAGTGTAGCTAGCATTGACCCTTTTATTCTGATTAAGTTTGATATAATTTGACTGGGACATGGTCAGACAGCTATCACATGTGATCCAGCTGCTATGGTGACCCTCCGATGATGGATCAGTGACCTGGTCGACAGCTGACCTTGTGGTAGATATCTGATTGCTATGAGGGCAAAGTTGAATCACAAACTCAAATCAAAGCAATTAATATGCCATTGTTTTAAGCCGCCCTACACAATATGTTGATGTATTCAGTTTGAATGCAGGTTAGCAATCGGTGCATAGACATTTCCCAAAGTCATTGTACAAGAGCATTTACTGAATTGAAGGTTTCCATCATGAATTAAAGGGATTTTATTTTGCAACAATCCTATTCATTAATAGCAGCAATGATATGTGGTTAGTAACATATTAACAAGAGCCATAGAGTCCAGGGAAGAATGAAGTGCCTCTGAGTAAGTTATCCCACTTACTTAAAACGACCAGTATTGGACTGCCTAACTGCGGACAAAACCTAAATATTAACCGTCCCCCTCTCTGCATGAGTACTAATGTAAAAGTAGATTAACTTGGACATGCTGTGCAACTCGTATTATGAAGAATGCGCATCTCAGGAGATGACAGTTGACGACGGCCTGGTGAGGGGAGATCATTTATGCTGCTGTCACTTTCGCTAACTGCGGCAGACTAACGATGAGAGCGCCAGACTTAGAGGGGACCTGGAGATTAACTGAGTCATCCGTCCCTCCAAACTGCGGGGTCATAGGGTCAAACATTAATACATCATCCATGTGGGCAAGTTTGTATGCATTTACCTGTGCGTGGATACTATCGCGCCATGACTAACACATAGGATGACGTTTCCTGGAAATTCATGCATGCATCGCCGATATTAAATCTTGGATGGTTAGCATCATTGACCCTCCCCCGAACCAACACGGTTTGACGCGGGCGTTAAATAAGTGCATCTTGTTAGTATAGACATTGAATCAGATTCGACTCAAATCAGATCGATCCCAGTTAACGGCTAAGCATCATGCAACATTTTAAGTGGGTGTAAGATACATATTCCCATCATTGACATGCACACAGTCTAAAGGGGAATGCAATCTGTCCCGTGCAAATGTGATCTGTAAAGGCCAGCTATTCAGTAATAAGGTTAGTGCACGTCTCACACACTGTACTTTATCATCCAGGGGGCGCTGTGAAGAACCTGTCAGTTACCTGAACCTAGCCAAAGTAAAAAGTGCTTTTATTACAGCATTTTACCTTTGCATTGATGAATTTTATTCAGAATAAAACTTGCACGCCTCAGCAATTTAAGGACGAATAAACTGTGCATGGGAGCTGCATGACCTTATAATTGCCACTGGAGCGAATTATAAAGCTACTGAATCTGCATGCAAGGACATGTTTAACGGAATGATCTCATTATAAGCGTATAATTACATGATCATGAGCTCACGAGAAATGTGTACATCACCCAGCATGATGCATAATACTTAACTCACTGTTGCTGAAATTGAAACTTCGACATTTAAAGACACACACATGAAAGTGACCTTTTCAACGCGAGCATTGGGCATGACATTTCTATGATTTCTGCGTTTTGATGCCCGTTTTACATGCCACGTTCGTAAATAATGTATGATGTTGGTTGATTTGAAGCTGATTAGAGCAGGTGGGGGTCTAAAACAAGGGGTAAGTTTTGCCATGACAGAGCGGTTGATGCCCAGAAAGAAATGTCATCTCTGGGGACAACAGTAGGGACCTTCGGCTCAATTTACAACCGATCTGTGGTGATTAGTTGGCGAGGGCCTTGGCAAAGAGAGCAGCAATTATTCATAAGACAGAGTAGAAGTGTGCACCAGAAGTGGGACCTCACGACCCTACGCTGTCAGTCGGGAAGATTGTTAGCGGACAGATGATGAAGATGGAGAAGGATAAAACTGCGAGGAAAAACTGCCGAGCTGCTGACAATCATCAGAGGGTATCAAGATGCGAGGAGTTACTGAGCACGTGATCTTCTGCGTGAATTTTCGCGAGTTGGTCTAAGATAGAGGAATCCATAGGAAGCTTCAAACAAAATACCCGAATACGCATACATGGCTGCCAGTGAACATTATTTGCTGCTTTGATCAGTGAGCCTTTCAAATGGCGAGTTCAGGCAAATCAGTTTCCTTAACAAACGAAAACCCACGTACAAGTAGAACATTATTGTGAGAGCTTTCCTTACAATTTCCTTACTGAAATAACTACGTGTCTCGGTGAGGAAGGCTACTCACTCTAGCGGTGGCGTCATTGTGAAAATCCACATGATCAATGCGCTTATTGCGTCCATGACTTTTGACCCTCTAATATTACCAATGCAGGGCGTCATTACAGGAGAAGCATTTCAGGATTCAGTCCTTCAATAAATCACGTTGGTAGCGCAAAGACTTGTCAATGCCAATCGGCAAAACCTCAATTTCTTCAGTCGAGCCAACCGTTCGAGACATCAGAAATTAGGGACAGGAATAAAGCCACGGTCTTTCTAGCATTCAGTCATGAAATGAAATGGCTATTGTAGCGTGATTTATGTTCTAGCATTTGAATTAAGCGAACTCAATTAATTCATTGTTGCCCTGGGAACCGTCAAGACGCCGTCCGATGTTTTCTGTGAATAAAACCAGTTTTATGGCGTTGGTTTGACATTAAATTTTCAGTCATTGAAAGTTGTGTGAATCCCCCAAGAAACCATTGAATCTGTTTCAAATCATGTCTCTTATACCTCTTATTTAAATAAATTGCTTTATCTTGCATAAAGTAGATTAAGTTGGCAGTAAGGTGCAGTTTATCGCCGACTTCAATCGTCAATTTCAGAGCGAACGTTTTGACCGCTAAACAGGCTGTGAACGGACATTTTCTGCATACGGGTGCCAGTAAAATATATCCATCATAATTGGTATATAATTAAAAACACGTAAAATGTAACTTTCTATCCCTATTTGGTGAAACCAATCCTCACTGCTATCAATAAACATTGCTTTTATGTATAAATATTTCACCACGATCAAGGGATTTCTTATTCTCTCTTCCACTCATTATTAGATAAAAACCGACTGAATGGTAATCTTAAACGGGTATGAACAATATTTCATTTCAATATAGGAACACTAAGTTTATTATTGATTACTATCTATCATTAGGTAGATGCGCACAACTATTTTGTCATCCTTACGACAATGAGTTGATATTATGAATAGCGCAGGTGTTGTTCTACATTTCCTGACCCACATGTGAGATTTGATTTGACAGAGACGTCGCAAACTTTATATTGCTGTTGAGTGACCGCGTATTTTACCAATCAGAGAATTGCTCCTCGCGGTAATGGAATTCGTCTTCTGAGCAACCATTGCTCGAAGATTTGCTGCAGAAAACGGTCACTGAGGGAGATGAGGTTGCAGAGGTGAACGCGACTGTCGTTTAAAGAACACCTGGGTTAATTAAAGAGCGCTTGTTGATGTTCTGTCTCCTTCTCCTTAAGCTCAACCAGGACAAGGACAAAACGACATAGCTACCACAGCACTTGCTTTTTATCAAGGTGACCGTTCTTTTCATTCAAGGTCACTTAGATTTTATTTCAAAGCCATACATTTGATTTACAAGGTGACCCATCGCTCCTGAAGCGTAGACTGGAGCTTTTAATTAGAAATCGGAACAAGTTTTTGTTTAAAAGGCAGCAATTTGTCTTTCGAACATTTGGATACAGTTCATCAAGGCCATAGATGTTTAAATGTCTTCATGACGGCGTTGAAGATTACCTTTGCAGCCGAGCTGAAATTCCTTCACCCGCCCGGAAGGTGAACTTCTCACTCGTCTCCTGCGTGGTTGAACTGAATATCGGTACATGACATGCAAACATTTCCTGTCCATGATCTAGTAAATTCATTTCCTAGCTTGTTTTAACTTCCGGATTCTAGCAATTTTGTATTAGTGGCTTCTATTTGATGTAACAGGAAAAAGCGGTAGTATGGCGGGATAAACGGGAATTACCCGACCAAGTATTTCCATAATACTTACTCAATATATCAATAAGTAATTCAAAACTAGTAAGCTATCAGTGAGCCTTTACCCACACCTGTGTTAAGCTGTCAATTATTGTGATTATGTATCACCCAAGACTTATAATTATACTATTGGAGCACACCCGTGGTGGGCGAGCTAGTTATGGCTCCAGCCCCTCTCGCCCACCGAATTACAAATTTCTCAGTTATCATATACATCATTATCGTAAATATGTCAATAAATCTCTTCAAATCAAAACCCGAACACGGAGAAACAAGCGTTACACAAAGTTATTTCCTCTGCTGCTGGTGGTACAACACAGCAATTGCTATTGTTATTGGATGTTGATGCAGACAATTACGATGAAAAGACAAAACAATCCAAGTCTAGTGCTATATCAAGTATGACCGACATTAACACTGACATTATATTAAGGTCGACATTAACGCTGACATTATATTAAGGTCGATTGTCTGGAAATAGGAGACTGTGGGGGAGATGTAAAGGCCGCCAGACAACAACATGTTCAGAATCAAGTGAAATATTAATGATTGTCCCTCGGTTTTTTTCAGCTGAATCAGCATCAAATCACACATGCAATACTTGTTAAGTGAAAAAAACGAATGAGGCTAATGGACCTGATAGACTAAGCAAACTAAATGTCGTGGCCTTTGAAATATTTGTATCAACTGTTCAATCAATCCTCGAACGTTAGTGAATAGACTCATCTTTTTGAGATAAAGATGAAGGGGGTGGCTTTAATGCTCAGGCGGAGTTATTAAGGTTAAAAGAGGAGCGCCCGATGTGGGGCTCGAACCCACGACCCTGGGATATCTCGAGCTTTAGGTTAGCTGAATGTAAGAGTCCCATGCTCTACCGACTGAGCTAACCGGGCTGATGAGTGCCAACGAAATCGGCACAATTTACAAAGCAGATCTAGAGCTTTTGACAAATTGTCCCAAAGAAATAAGCTTTCAACATGAAACACAAATGTGGTCCGTTAAAGTTATTCGTAGAAGTTTTTAGAAATCGTATTTCGTGAACGTAGCTTTGATGATACTCGTAGCATAAATAAAGCGAAGAATGGTTGTCAATAACTCATTTTCTGTATT
>JAXGGS010003350.1:41777-58559 GCA_035585475.1 Armandia brevis | reverse complement strand
TTACATATTGTTTGTGTTACTATGAACGAGGCTAGGAATGTTTGGTTGTCATGTTCCCAAGCATGCGTGAATAATATAGATATGTCAGACAGGAGATCAGGTTAATCTTTACCTAGTTTTTCATCAAATCATCTTCGAATACACGGCAGAACTACCCACCTCGTAAGTACAATTATCCGTTAAGACTATCAAGATCACTTTGTGAAGGAAAACGTGTATTTTGGGACACAATCGTGGATTTGCGAGCACCTGTTCGGGTACCTGTTGTTTTCCCAGACTTTGTATTGAACAGTTGCACGCCAGCTGTGACAACCACTGTGGTACTTTTTCTTGGAGACAGAAATTTTAATGACAGGCTGTGATTAGTGACACACAATGAAGGGTTATCTGAAGACTTCAGAAGGAATATTTCAGCTTGCACCGAAGGTGACGACTGTTGGTAGAGATGGGTGTGACTTAGTTATTCAGGTAAGCATAGGTCCATTTGTCAAATATTTGTGTCTGTACCTGCATGTACATGCAAATGCTAGTTTTGCTGATCAAGCTGCGTATATGAAATATTGCTATTTACTTGATATGTGCCACTTATTTATCCTATACTTGAGCTATGATATGAATGTCTTCAACGTATTATGAGCCACTGCCTATACTAGCATGCTTTTAGATCTATGTACAACAATATTATTATAGGACCATTATTATAATTCAACCCCATGTCACCCCATCCCTCTAGCCGAATGTATGTTATATTACCGTCACCCTCATTAGATACATTATTGACCAAAAAGTGATTTCACTTTGCAGTCCCAAGGAGTTGATCACCAACATGCTGTGATTGAGTACAGTATCGAAGAGAACTGTTTTGTGCTACAAGATTTAAACACTGCCCAAGGTACATATGTGAATGACTGCAGAGTCCAAAATGCTACAGTTCGTCTCGCTCCTGGGGATGTCATCCAATTTGGATTTTCCAGCGCTCCGTACCAGCTCGAGGTCGACAATCAGCAAGCGGTGAGTATTTTTATTGTAAAACTTTTCTCATAATTTTAAACAGGTAAACTCTGGACCCATTCACAATCTCTTCATGTTTTATTTCATACTCTGGACTAATTCATGCTGTATGTATATATAGTTCAATTAATGTGTTACTGTTCATTATGATGATCTCAATGATCTAAAACCAAATTCGGTTCCTTTGTCATCAAATTATTTCTTTGTGTACAGTCTGATAGTACTTGTGTATAGCTTTACTCCTAATGGCACATAACTATTTGCACAATCATTAAAAAACATCTTTCAGAATACTTCTCAGATATAAACCATTAGCCTTATTTTCATTATCGGGTATTTAAAAGTATACTTCACAATCTACATCAAACACAAGCTCAATGCAAAAGAGAAGTGAAGAGATGTTTAACAACTAATATAAGACTGATTCTATTGTACCTAAATTTATCAATGTAGAACCTATGGTCAACGCATAACAAGGTATGTTCTGTAAGTCTTGAATGTATTCCTTTCGGTGTATGATTGCTCTTTTGTTTACTGGGTAAATGGGTACTGAAATAGCTTGTCCGAGCGTTCACAACACTAATATATAATGTAAGATTAGACCACATATAAGATATAAAGTCACATTCTCCTTAAACTCTTGCACGATCGATTCCTATGTTCCCTAAGTATATGGTAGGATGTATGTCCTCAGGAAATTTATGCGCACTTGACGTTATAAAGTGTTGGAGGACACTGTACTTCCAAAGACTGTATGTTAAGAGTGGTTGACTACGTAACCGTTTGTCTTTTTTTTGTTCATTCACTCCACTTGCTCGTATATCACTTGAAATACGTTGATGTATTTTGACTGTTTGCTGTTTATTTTATTAAGATTAACAATGTGCACCGTTTCAATTTTTGTAGTTTACGCAGCAGGTGAGTTTTCTTTGGAGTCCTCATATGTTCTTGTAGCATCTTACTCTACGCATAATTTCCACTCTGCTATCAGATTATATCTAGGCCAGCTACTTTCTTGATATTCATATTTGCAAATACCTTTTTTGCACACTCATCTTTCGTTTTCTACGTTGCACTATGAGCAGACGATCTTGATTTCTGTATCGCAGTCGAAGCGAATCGAGCACCAGGTATTCCCTCTGTTAAGTAACTTTAGTGCTGTAAGGCTTTTAGCACCTGTATATACGTAGAAAACTAGATATTCTCTTATCGGCCGTAGTCGTGTAGTCATTCGCAATATCGATGCTTGGCTTCAATGGATTAGATACAAGGTTGCGAGGTAACGTCATATGTCGTTACTTGTAGTCAACTACGCTCTTCCCGATAGCATTCAATCATTCGACAGTTTTTCTCCTGACTACCTATCACTGTATTACACATAATTCAAGCTTTATATTTGTTAGCTTTATTAGATTTCCTGGACATGTTCGTACTTGGCAATGTTCTTTTGTCTATATGTAAGAATAAACTGCCTCATCTGTTTTATGAACAGGTTCATTAATGATAAACATAAGTGTTTATTGAGCATAGAAAAACACTGTTTACTATCATTTTTTTTCATAACAACCAACTGAAAATTTTGATTTACCTGAATAGATCAATTGATATTTATATGTATATCAGACACATTCAGTTCCGAGCCGATAAGCATGTGATTTTGTTTTAAATCGATGTCTATTTAATCCAGTATAATATATCTGAAATATTAGTCGTACCTGAATACAATATAAACCCAGTTAAGGGTTGCACGTAAAACATTTCTCACCAGTCGTGGGATTACTCAGTGACATTTTTAACGTCTCATATCAGGTGAACCATGCGATATTAACCTCATATACCTAGTCAGAATTCTTTGGGCGATAAAATTACCAATGGTAATATCGCTACACAATTGTGTCATAGCGCCGAGCCGATCGATAATCACGCTTTATTAGATCTCGAAGTTAGAGGTGTCAGATATAACTGGGCGGGAACGTGTATTGATTCAGTGTGCTTTGATGGGAGTCCTTAAACGTGTTATTTAAGATGCTTTCCACTGATTCGCAGGTGGCCTATCCCCCGGTCCAGCAGCGGCCAGCGTGGACACAACCTCTGACAGTGATCACAGACCCGGTTCCACCACAGGTTGTCTATACCCAAAACGGTCTGCCACATTTAAAACAGGTAAATCGCGAGACAATAAGTACATTCAAGGTATACGTATACAATCTGTTACAACAGACGATATTTAGTTTCTAAATATTTCACAGGTAATCTCGCCAGCGTCTCCAGCATGGCAAAACTCAACTGGAGTTTCCATTTCCGCGGTACCCAAACCACCACCCAGTTCCATGAGAACCCGTCCATTATCTGCTGGGAGCAGACGAACCCAAGATCTCAGACACCAAGGCGCAGATAATCCAGCCATGGCTCAAAGAGGTAGACGCCGACGATTGTCTGTATTGTTGTCCACGTGGATATATCATAAGATCTTTGTGTCCTTGTATCATTATCATAGAATATTTTACCTGATCTTGCAGCCAACAGCGGTTGGGTCGCTGGGCATGGAAGTCCAGCGGGTAGTATTCACTCGGTAACTCCTCCAGCGGGTAGTATCCACTCGGTAACTCCTCCAGCGCGTAGTATTCACTCGGTAACTCCTCCAGCGGGCACTGATGTCAACGCCATCCAAGAAAGGGTATGTTTTCGTATTCTTTCCGCATCTGTCTATTTCATTGTAAAACCGTGCGATGCTGCTAAGCGTTTTCGGCGCTGATTCCGGGGTAAATGTTTTGTAGGAGCAGAGAGTTTTACGGATGAATGAAGAAATCCGCCGTTTGTCAATCTTTGAGAGCGAGTGCTCGAGAAAGGAAGTGATGATTCAGCAACTGCGCGAAGAGATTGGTGATCTACAGAACAAGTTGAGGCACATGGAGACTAGCCAGAGCACTTCCATGCTCACAAATGATGCTGCGCTCACAGATAAGCTGATCCAGCTGGAGAACGAAGTGTCTCTCAAACGCACAGAAGTACAGAGCCTAAAGGATCAGGTACGTTCTCGTGTTATTTTGCCTCTTTGAAATTGCAAATAATGATGAATCATTGTTCTGATGTATGTCTTGTTTGATCATAGATTAATCAGATGAAGTCAGATGACCAGAGAAGTTCACCCATAAATAGACAAGATTTAAATGATAGAATCATGGAAGTCAACAGCTTAAAAACCGAGTTAGAAAGAACCAAAAAGGACAAAAACATCACATCTGGCCTAGTCTCACAAATGCAACGGGACATGAGCAGTAAAGTAAGAATTACTTGTTACGTATATATAATGATTTGTCAATACACATATATATGACATATATATATCTTAATTCACAAAACTGTTGTCCTTCTTGTAGGATATCACCGTAGCCAGACTGAGGGGAGAAATTGAAAACTTAAAGAAAGAGGCCCAAGAAAAGGAAGTGCAAGTCACCTCGCTCCAGTCAAAGGTAAGCGTAACATTATTTATCACCATTACATTTACCCCGCACAATCAAGAACGCTTGCTGTTTCTAGTAACTTATATATAGAGCACTGCCCAACGCTTCGTACTGGCAACGGAGTCATGTTGAGGTTATTTTATTAACTAATCGCCCAGGGCAATGGACGATAGAGTGACAATCTAACTGACGTTCCTAGTCAACCTCCCAAATTAGTCCACCACACTATTGCATCCATTTGAGTAACCACTTAATATGTTTAGAAATATCATGCATGAGCTGTCGTTAATTTCAATTTTAAAGTATTTGAGCGCATATACATGCACACCAGAATATAGTTTAGCTTAATGATCCTCAGTTTTCAATATTTGCACATTTCCTGACATCATTTAACGGGCCAATATGAATATCAAAACCCATAGAATTAGTGTTAAAAACTAGATGGAACTATATATACTAAAGAAGGATACTTAAATAACAGTAGAGCATTATAAATATACCCCTCCCAGTAGTGACTACTCTACCCAAGTGTTTAACATGGCATCGTAAATTCTGGTATAGGTTTTTACACTTTGCTGCCGTACTGAATATTTTGAGAAATCGAAATAACATTAAAAATAAATAAATAATAACGATTGTTGTTAATTCATAGATCTACCAGAATTTACTAAATTTCCTAAAATGTATCAATGCTGCAGATTATTAAACCATACATAATCGTGAATTTGATTGATGTGGGTTGACGTTTATTTACCTATCTCTAACTCTTTGTTTTATCATTATTAATGTTAGTCGGAAGAGGTAAGATTAGCATGGCTTTTGCTTAAACGGTTTCTATCTGTATATATCCTTTCTTAAGCTACATCGTGTGACTCAGACCCTTTAAATATCAGAATTCCTACTGAATTCTTTTGAGAGTGTTCATAATTAAAAATACTATTAAATGTATAATCACTTTTTCACCGGATCAACAACGATGTGATAAAAATCAATTCTTACTGCGTGTTATGGATTTCTACACGATTCTCAGATGTAAAACATCTGCCATTCTCTTACAATGCAGTAGTACAATGTAGACATTTCAGTAGGCATTTTTTGTGCCTTGCAATTGAGATTAAATCCTTGGGATTAAATCACAATGATTATTTTGTGATATTGAAGTTTGTGTACTGTAAACGTTAAAACTGTTTATCACATTGTCCACCAGTAAACCAGTATCACCGTCAAAATGAAGAATTATTTTAGTTTGTAAATTATCAAATATTATTTTGTGAAATATTCATAGCAGTAATATAAGGTTCATGGGATAAAGGATTTTCTGTTAATTATTTAGAAATAATTACCATAGTTACTCAGATATATGTGTTCTTTCATTAAAATTTCAAAGTAGATTTATTGTTTTACTAACGCATGGTTAAGGTTAGAAATGTTGCAAAATAATGTTAAAACGGTATAAATAACAGTTAGCTATTAGCATTGTTCTGCTAATTTTTTACTACAATTATATTTTTAGTCAGAGTAAGATCAAGTGAATGCTAAACTTTATTTCGAATTGTTTGTTGATGCTATTATGACCCATTTATTAAACGATTTGAAAACATCTATCCGTTCAAAAGACTAATCTTCACCATCTACATTTTCTTACTTTCCTGTTTTTTTCTTACATTGCAGTTCCGAAGGACACAAGAAACTAAGAAATCCGAGGAAGAAATTGAGGCTAAAGAAAAAGAGCTGGCTCAGATGAAATTGGTAAAATTAAAACCTGTCATCGTGATGTCATTGATCTGGTTTCTGGCGCTTTTCGAATCTAAATCTCAATTATTTCTCTTGCAGAAGACAAAGATGGTCGACAAAAGGATGGAAGAGCAAACCGATGTAATAGAATCCCTAAAAGAGGAATTAGAAAAGATCCAGAAGAAATCTGCAGAGGCTGTTGATGTAAGGTTTACATAATTAGTTCGAAAAAAGTGCACTGACTTATTCAGGAAAAAGAGATGCCCGCTTGTTATAACTTTCGAGTAATCGCATTTTTATGTTCTCCTTCCCAGGGTCAGAAGAAGATACAGGCAGACCTTGATGCAGCAACTGCCAAATACCAGGACTTTGAGAGGACAGAGAGATCAGTTAGAGTAGACCTAGAACAATCATCCAAGAGGGTAAATATCATCCATTGCTTTTACAACTCTCTGCCTGCTTAAAACTAAACGAGCTCTCCATTATGTATTCTTACACCATTTTCTTAACCAGATTGAACGCTTCCGCAACCGCGTTGTCCAGGTGACTTTCTCAACACCTGGAATTCGGGCTCCTGACAAAGAAATCAACGATGACGAATTGATGGAGACACTTAAAAAAGTAGTCGATGAAAGAACTGAACTCATGAGAAAATTACAAGACGCCAAGGAAAACATTACCGTAGCCAACTCCACTAAAAAAGATATCATCGATAGCTCGAAGAAAATCAAGCAACAGCTGAACGAGGCTGTGGTAAGTTGAATTAGACTTAACAATTGTCCACAATTGCTGTCAAAAACCTAAGTGACTTTGCTTGTTGCTTCAAAATGAAACATTCTGATGATTTATGGTTCTCTTGAATTTGATGTTCTTGTTTGCTTAATCACATCTTACTGCAAGGTCAATTGCATCACATACATGGAAAACAAAGATCAATTCTTAAAATGAATGGATTTGTCCGTGTATTTGCTTCCCATTGACCTTGTTGTAAGAGTGACAGGAATGCAAACGCTTAAAAGCACCACTCCATATTGCATGCCATATTAGCTTGCTTTGACCTATGTCGAAGTATTTAGTTCTTAGTAACCTGCATGGCTCGATGTTTATGAATACTGTAAGGGCTTAGTGCTGCATGTGCCCGATTCTTGTTCTCCATCCGTATTGTTCTGTTCTGGCAACAAAATCCGCAGGCACAATGAGGACTCTGCACTCTGCAGATTCGGAGCGTGAAGAGGAACATGCAGCAAACGGCTACCTCAGCACAGCATACACCACTGGTGCATTATAGCATATCAAAGGTGGCTCAAAATTCACAACAATTTCGGCATCAAAATTACATTGCGTTCTCCTGGCAAACTGAGCTAGTATGACATTGGCGAACAAACCGCAAACCCTCGAGTTGAGTTTCTGAACTATACAACCTTTGAGTGCAGATGTAACAGTGGATTTTGTTGTATGTTCCAGGATCCACATCATGGGGGTTCTAAAAAGAAATCTTCCTAGTATGAAGAGGCAGGAGCTGTTAGTGTGAATAGAATATTAACTTGAAAGCATCTAAGATATGCATACGATTGTTGCTCATGTTTTGCTCCGTTATCGAATCACGTGATAAAGTAGCACCAGCAACGTTTGATTGAACACGTATTATCGATATTTTAATTCGATTATGCCTTTTAATATTGTATTGTGAATAGACTTAGCACATGTACGTTGTAAGTTGATACTCTAATGTCTTAAAAATACATGAATTAGATGGTGTTTTATATTTACGTGGTGGTTAGGTAATATATTGCTCATCCCTTTGGGTTCAACTTCAACGACTTGACTCGCATCATGTATCTCACCAGACGAGTATTAGCGCAACTCCACCGACAATTATATTTGTTTAAGGTTACGAGGACACGCGTAAATTCAAAGTAATCAGCCAATTTGTGATTTATTACATATACATGCACACAGACGCATATAACACATCCAGTATATTTACCTCCTCCACTGCTTTTCTCCCATATTAGCATGCGTGCATTACACATATATACTTATGAAATTCCTTGGTTTACATAATTTCCGCTCATCGAGGAACGTGTAGACACACGAAACTTGGCTCAATACTTGGAATTTAAGTAATTTGTACTCATATATTTTTCGCTTTTAACAAAATGTTATTTTGTCTCTTTGGGGTATATGCATGTACATGTACGTCATCCGTGGTATGACTCGCAAACTTACTGTGTAAACCTGCGCTCAAACGATTAAACTGTGATATAACTTTGTCGATTTTAAAATTGTACTTTTTTAGATGTATTTCGTTGAGCATTTATACTCTCACCATTCGCGCTCTAGTTTGCCTAGCAGCACAAAGGTCTTTTATCGTGACGTAATATATCAATATTGTGCTGAATAAATATTCATTAGTCTAGTCTTAGAATTAATCTGTAATCAGGGTCTCGGTTTTATCGTACGAATATATATGTGAACCTTTAATATATGAATCATAGCAGGTAATGTACAATAAGATGCATCATGTTCTTTTATTTTTTATTTTGTCCGAGGCAATTACTCTTTGCTCATTGATTGTTTATTACAAGGCATTTCATTACATGTATATATATAATAATAGCTTTGACAATGTGATGGATTCATGGTAGATTGATGACAGTGCGTAACGTTAATACTAGTCTGTCCAATACATGGATCAGATCGTGACAGACTCTGGTGACATTCGGCCTTAACAAGAAACGTCCGAAGTAGTCGTTCATAATGGGTTTTTTTCTTATATAGATTTAACAATTAAAACTTACTAAATGCCTTTGAGCATGCAGACAACTGGAGATGATTATTGTTATTTAAAAGTGTTGTGTGTGCTATGTGTGTGTGAGGTGACGTTGAAAAATGTAACTTAAAATTTTGAATATCAGTGTGACAATGTAATAATCTAAAGATTGTGCCTTCAGAAAATGTGCGAGTGTTGTGTTGGAAATTTCATGTATGTATGACCAGAGAACTGAACTAGTTTTTATTACCGGTAGACAGAAACATATATCAACGTCGTTGTAATACAAGTGCAGTTGTTATCCAATAAAGAGTAAGACATGCAATAACGAGTTTGATCAGCCTTCTAGCAGGGATGTTTCTTATGCAAATGCCACGTCATGAAATCCCTTTGTCCTAATTTGACATTCTTATTTCCGTAATTAAATCAGCTTCATCGAGTCTATTTTTCTTTTGCTTAACACATTGCACTTTATATGAATATTTCAAATAATGTGATACACAAGCATGTTTTCTTTGTGAAATGTTTTCGGATTTCAGTGCATGCGTATATTTCAGCCTTGCAAAAACGCTTTCATTTCAGTAGAAATTTTTGGATATTATGGATGTGTTGAAAACTTCACTCCTGATATATTATGAAATCATATTTCTTGTGTTTAGGAGCGATTGTGTGCCGGAGGCTTGTCCACCAGCAACATCAGGAAAGAGGTCGACCTGATCCAGACCACCTCGGTAGATGATACGATAGTCTGGGTGAGGGACAACATGGTGGAGATGCTACAGACAGTCATGTCATGGCAACAAGAGATAGACACATCTCTTACCCAGGCTGGCTTCAACGTCAAGATCTCTGATGAAGGTAATTATACAGTGTCTAAATGCCGCTTTTCTACGAAAGCGTATGATAAAGCTAATCGTCGCTGAGTTCAATTCTTTAGGGAATCTGTAAGACATGACCATGCAATTACAATTTGTGGTTGGTCCTTTCCAGCTCCCGGTGTTCATATCGCCCAGCTATTTGCTCAAGCTACTGAAGCAAAGACAACATCCGAAGAGCTGAGAGTTCGTCTCGCCCAAGCCGAGGACAGGTTTAAGAATGATATGGATAACGCATTGGAGAGCGCACGTGCTGAGGCCATGACCCTGGCCGTCTGTGAGAAGGAGCAGATCAAATTAGAGAGTAATTATTGCCCTATATTTAATTTTATGATATGAACGTAGATTATCGGTCTACAATATAATACAAAAAAACAGGTAGATTGTTAACAACTGAAAAATATTTACTCTAACAGGTGAGGAGAAGATGAACAGAATCATCGAAGAAATCCGTGAAACAGAGACACAGAAGAGAGAAAATGCTGCGGAGGCAGAGAGAGCGAAGATAGAAGAATTGGAGGTCAGCATAGTACAGCTTAAGTCATCAATCCTAGAGAATGAAGAAGATTTTAACTCAAACAAGGAGTCTACCCGAGAGGCACTAGAAGCTGTTGAAAATTACAAGAAAATCGAGGTATGAATTGGCATTATATCGGAGAAGCCATATATTGACTTTCGTCATCTGAAAAAGGTCAAATAAACCTATTCAATGAGATAATGATATTAAGTGGCAATTCTGTTTAATTTACTAGATCGAGTTACGAGCTGAGATCGAGAAACTTTCATCGAGTCACCAAGAACAGAACGACCAAATGAATAGAGAAATACAAGATAAGGTTAACGCCTCTGCCGGCGAGGCCTCGGCATTCAAGGAACAGGTAAGCAAACCCAGACATAGGCGTATGCCAACACCTAGAGCACACGTAATATAGCGCATATGTGTATAGTGTATGCGGATTACCCCGATTACCCGTAATAGTTTGTGGATTATCCTTGGTGTAAAGATTATTGTTAACCAGCGCTGAGTTCTCGTATAATCTGGATTAATATTTGCTTTCCTGTTGAAGGCTCGTCAACACTCTGTTACCATTTGTGCCATGGAGGAACGCCTTAACAGAGTCATGAAGAAAAGCAAGGATTATCAAACGGAGATTGCTACATTAAGATCGGCGGTTTCAGGTAATAAATTTTAATCCCTCTCTTTTGTCAAACCTAGCAAATATTTAATCACTATGCGCACGATATGTACACATAAATTCACCGAGTAAAATAAACAATGTCGGTATCCGCACACATGGTAAATAATGGCGGATAGCAATAGAGCAGAGCCTAGAGTCCTCAGACCTCACGATATACGCTACACTTATGATGAGAAGATTAACGGATTTACTGCTACTTATGTCCTCACAGATTTGAAGAAGAAATTGGTGTCACGTCCATCTCCACCGCCCAAACCAAAGGTGATCGTACAGAAACCGGCAATAGATATCGTCGCCATGGAACAGACGATGATCGCTCTCCAGAAGGAGATTGCCGATTATAAGATGAAGATCGCAGAGCAACAGGACGTCATCACCGGTCTGAGGAGGGATCTGACGGGAGCTTCGGCTAGACTCAGCGACATGACCGGCGAGATGAGTGAGGCACAGAAGGAAGCCATTGAGAATTCGCGTATGACCATTCACAAGCAGGAGAGGGAACTAACTGAGTTACGGCAACAAATGGCTAAATTGTCCACCATCGTCGACAGGCAGTCTGAGGAAGTCAGAGATCTCAAAGACGATACCAAGTAAGGAGAATTATACTACCAAATTATGCAGGATAGAGAATCTTTTTAATATTGGTAATGAATTGGTAGTGTTATTCTTCAGGTGCTCACCTACACTTTTTATATTTTAGCAAAAAGAACGCCGCGTTGAACAAGTATAAGAATGTTGCTACCGAACACGAGGCTAAGTTACGTGACATGGAAAGCCACCTGACCGTAGAGAAGGAGAAATCACAGAAATCTCTATGTTTGGTCGAGGAGGAGGGCCGCATCACATCAGAGCTATCCGCCATCGGTGCTCAGTGCCGAGGAGACAGACACGAGCAGGTCATCGCTCGTCAGAGAGAAGCTCTCACAGAGCTGAGGGCAAGAATCAAGGCCCTAGAGCAATCCAAGCCACCATGTAAGTAAATCTATTTACCAAGTACTTATGCAATACATTTATATCACATATTAGTTGACATCTAATGTGTTTTTTTCAATACATTAGTACCAACATCACCCGACCAGGCCCTGCAACAGGTCGTCTTGCTGAAGAAGGAGTTGGCTGAGTTAAGAGCTAGCCAAGCTGTAAGCGAAAGCCAGTCTCCTGAAATGGCTATGATTGACGCACACATTAGCCGTACACGAGGCATCGACCCACAGAGCCGTGCCGAGGCCGACGTAGAAAGGAGTGCCCACAGAGAAACGCTAGAGTCTCTGGAGCAAAGTGAGGGGACTGTAAGTACACAAGAACCATGTCTTCTAAGCATAAAGAATGTCACCATTAATCACTTTTATCACCGTTCGGCATTGGATGTAAACAAACACGGTTTTTTTTAGTATTTGACCTTGCTACGTGGAATCGCCAGTGCTCTGGAGATGGAAGAAATCGGTGGCTTGCGTTCAATGGCCCACATACCACGTGACGAGAGGAGGAGGCTGTCACAGGAGCGGGAGGCTGCTGTGGAACTGCTCACCAGCAGAGTTAAGGTGTTACAGGAGAGGATCAACAGGAAGGATGATCTCCTCGCTGGATATGAACGTGATTTGGCTAAACTTAGGTGATAATACACGCTGTTAACTGCAATATATGCTGTCTCCTAGTTGGGTCAGTAAATCGGTGCTTAAGTATTCTAGATCGAATCTTTATTAACTGATATTATTGTTCTGCAGACAAGCTGAGAAATTGGCCGAAACCAAACATTCACAAGTTGAATCCCTTGCAGTAAGTATACAAACGTTCCTGTGGAAATGACTGCCGTACCGAGAATTTTTCTTTTTTCCCCCTTGAAACCTAGCATTGTTAATTTTTTTTAATAGACGGACATCAGAAGTAAGACGGAGGAATCCCAGTACCTTCGTGAAACTCTTCACCGAACAAAGGATAAACTTGAGCAGGAGAAGAGATTGAACGCTGCTATAAAACACAAGAAAACATTCCATCTGGAGAACGAAAGTGTCAGTAAAGGTGGCTGGCCGAGGCATCAGTGTCCACCCGAGGACCTTCACGGACAGGTAGGCACAAGTTGCTGCAATTGATGTTTTCGGTACTTTTATTCAGGCGTGATTGTTGTCACAAAATACTTTTTTTTCACAGAATGCCAAGAAGAAAAAGGAAAAGAACGAAAAAATCAAACGCAAAAACTATGAGATTAAAACTCTGAAATCAGAATTGTCATATCGAGAACAAGACCTTCAGACTGCTAGGAGGAAAGTCACCACGATGGAAGCAACAATGGTATGATTTCATCTTTCTTTTTACCATTTGCATAGTTCAATGCACCATATTGGCAACGTGATTATTTATATACATGCAGTAGAGAAATGATATTCACATATCTGTCTCATCTTTGATTTCAGGGTATGGACTCAGGCCGTGACCCGTTTGAGCCCCCATCAGTAGAGGCTATCTAGCCAGCATGTCTTGGATAGAGTACATATACTAGTTTGAGTACTAGTTAAGCTTATAAATGATATTATACTCACTATTCTCTAATGTATTCAAAACATTTAGCTGACTATGTTCGCAATGACCGCCCACAAATTATCTCGCTGTGATACTTAAAAACAATAACCGCTTCAAGCAATATTTTGCAATTGTCTCAGTCACGATTTTAGAATACAAATTTACCAAATCGAATGCTATATCAATGTGGCGGCAAATTTGAATATTTTCTATCGAATATAAGGAAACGTTGCTAGAAATGTGTCGGTTGGTTTCCATAATTGTAACATCTATGTGCACTTTAAAAAAACGAATTATGTAAATAACTGCGTAGCGTTTCAAAACGCAAATACTTTGTCCTAGTGACGTTTTCTTCGTCTAGTTCTTCCTTTTATCTACACATGTGATTGTTGTTAATGTTATTCGTTAAATCTTTCTCTCTGTATTAACTAGTCAGTGTTATGACAATTTTATGTAATACTGTTTCTACAATGATGTCCGTAATTTGTAACAAGAATGAAATCTCATTTATCTGCGTCTGAAATCCTGAGCTCTAGATATGCTTCTTTTCTGTAGTAGTACCAAAAGTAGTACAAAGCATCTGCAGGTGAATGTGCATATGTTTTCTTTGTAATCAATTGCTCTGTCACAACAAGTCATTCGTACTCATGTATTTATTCAATGTATTGCTTAGTATTACTTTAAAGGATCTATTCGCTGCAAGAAGCAGCGAAAAGCCATTATGCGATCTCATTTTGCGAATATTTTTAAACTAGCACAACTCGAACATGCACCGAAAGTCTTGTGTATTATACATCTAGATGTACAACAATTACTATTTCGATCAAATCATGGCTATAATGAAATTTCTTTGATAATCTGACATTTTGACCATAATCGTGTACATGTAACTGAGTTACACTTCATCTTAGTATATATATATTAAAATCTATATCAAGGAATTTAAAGACAAACCACTAAATGCCAAATATTTCCGTTTCCAATTGGAAGCATACGGGATTTAATTTGTTTATTAAAAATATTCAAATAATTAACTTGTTCCCAAATTAATAATATTTGCTCACACCATTGATTGTTGAATGTATATTCAAATTGTAATAAATATTCTATCTTTCAGATTGATGTCTGCACTTGTTTTCTTTATGTAACATCCCTTTAGTTGTCCAGAATTCAACGCCACCCACTCTTAGAGCTTAATATTTGGATAGTACCCCCACGCACACAATTGTGCACATGTTGTTTTATTTCAGTTGGTAATCCCAACAGTTTTTTCAAGATTGCTGCACGAGTAAGTAGTACTTAGGCCTTATTGTTCATACAGTAGATAATTTTCAAGTACAGACGAGAGGAGCGCGAACCTTATGCGTACTGCTTGGTTCGGTATGACTCGAGAATCATACGTCGACGTAGGACCATACAAAATATGATGGATATTCGTCAAATTAAGATATATTTCAGCGAAATATCACATATAAATCGAGACTTAATCGAGAAATGACTAGAAGGTAAAAGGTCGAAGGGGTCAAGAAGGGGCCTTCCTGTTTTCATTTTACAGGACTTTAAAAGGCAGATGGGAGGTGCAAATCATTTGTGAGGCTATCATAAGGTAACCTTTGTAGGTTTTTTTAGTTTACCAAGGAAACATTTTAATACTTATCCATATTTAATTTGTTTACAGTACTTTTAAACGTGTTGCTAAGCTACTTAAGCTTGGAACTAAGCTCATAATTATTTTATCAAGCATTCTTCATAATTCTTGAGCACTTCCACCCACACGATGTAACATGATATTAACTTCTGTACCCCTCATTAGATTTCATAACAAGTGAAAGTATCTAATTTCAAAAAGGATAGCTTATTGCACGTATTAGTTCTTTCCAAAGCTCTAATTGTACGTGCTTCTTTCATCACATGACGTCGTATATTTGATTTAATATCGGAGTAAAATATTTGTGTTGTATTAAATCTTTATTAATGTGTAGTTGCGGTGTCAGATTTCTTTGAAAGAAATAACTTGACGGAGCACTATCTGCAGTATCAATACAAAGTCTTTCGAAATGTAACTCCTAACCGGGCTTGCCTACAGAGCAGTCGAAGACCAGTATGCTGAAGATCAACCTTTGTAATAACAGTTTATAGCTGTTTAAAATGTTATTATCAATAAGACGAAATAGAATGGTTCGAATCATTCAAGATGCCTCACTTTGGTTCTCAAACCAAGGATACTCCTCATGTGATTATTTCCCAACCATGGGTATCACCATTATTACGCATTCAAGGGCAAAGCCATAAAAGGACCTTGTCTGGTCCTCGTCTCTTGAACTCCTCTCTTATCTTCGGTCGTTGTCCACGTTGTAAAGCTTCGTAACTATACAATTGAATAACTCTACATGGACTCGCGAGGATAGAGGGCCGATGACCTCTGCCTGCACGCGGATGACCCGAGAGATACGGCGGTAGAGGATCGAACGGTAACCAGTTCACAGTGTATGTGAGGCTGCAGACCCTGTGACATACAGCCACATACGTCAAGGACTTTCGTCAAATATCAGTCCAAACCAGAGTTAATTGAAGTCAGAGAGATATCACTATAGTGGTCGGATTATATCTATATGATGTACCATCTAAATATACCCATTTATTAAAAACAGATATGATCATACACACAGAACCAGCCAGAGCTACATGCACAATGCTGAACTGGCGAAAAGGATATATATGGTTATTCCGGTTTTGATTCGCGTAAATACTTTTTAACTATAAGTGCTACTGAAAAATGAACTTCGCAAGTGAAGTAGTTGATTGCTAATTATCGATGATAAAAAAAGTGATTAGGTGATCGATCGAACCATTTCAAATTACTCATCGTTTAGACGACGACTGTCCTTGCAAGTGCGGCCAGACCTCACCATGCGAGGACACGTGCCGCCTGACCATTCCCGACCCAGATTGTATAAATGGGATGGAAATTGAACAGAGACCCCCTACTTAAGGAGAGAATCGGGCACGCTGCCATGGGATCTTATTCCCCACAAGGCCAGACTCCGAGGCCTTGGGGCCAACGCAAGGGCGGGGGGTGGCCTACTTTTAGCAGTTTGCACATCAATCAATCGGATGTCACGAGAGAGCATCTGGGGCTATCTGTTGTTGGTCAAATATTATATATGACCATGACTGCGATATAGAAAAATGCAGAGGCATACCTAATA
>JAXGGS010003350.1:31437-41677 GCA_035585475.1 Armandia brevis | reverse complement strand
GAAATATCTTGCACGAGTAGGGTTTGATATAAAGCGGCGTTTTGCATAAATTAAGTCGTGCTCTTGTAATTATAGACACTGTGCATGGCAAAAAACCTGGGAAGCCAGACCCCCAACATTCGACCATAGCAATGATAATATTCGCATTGTTTATATTTCAATTGATGTAAACGACAACTGCTTGTACTGCTAGCTAATATATATAGAGGACTGGAGTTGCAGTTCACGCACGCATAATTTTGGGGCCTATTAGAGGAGCAGCTGTTCTGCATGTGTACCTACGGTGCCGAAAGGATCTCGAGTAAAGAAAATCTCGGTGAACAGATCTATATCTAGAGTAAAAGGTTCCTCTCTGCACTTGAGCTCAGGCGCGCGAGTTGACTGACGATTCTCCTAACGGCCGAGGTTTTGCCCGGCAAAATTTCCCGATCTATTTCTTTACAAACAATTGCCGACAGCAGCCGGCTGGCGAAGGTCTCCAAGGAACCACGATGAAGATCTGGCAATCATTCAACACTAAAACAAATGAATAGAAAGCTGTAAAACTAGTGACATATTGAACAAGTGCCATGTTAGGTTATTGCGTCCTCCCCCGCAGTCAGGCCCCTGACCTCTGATTAGCCCCGCTGGGGGTATCCGCCACCGACGCTATTCTCACCATCAAAGGCTGCATCGATTACGGACGTTAAACAACTCGGTATCAAATCTCCGGTGATCCGAAACACAGATCCCCTCTTTGCCAGATCCGTTGGGCCTTGGTGACAATCAAGCTCGTGCCGATAACTAACGGGGCTTACGATAAGCGGATTTTTCACCGATATTCCCGTGATACAATGTTTGAGCACATGTCGTGTTGATGATGCGGGGGTGGGACGTGCGTGTGCAGTGCCAGACTGTGCTGATCGTCTGATTGTATCTACCAAGGGCCCCCAACAATATTTATACATCATTCATCATGGCTTGCTTTCACAGCCCCGTATATATAGCCGGGCTCTTAAATGCCGACCAAAAACAAGCAACAACTGTTCGTCCATCATTGCTGGCTGTGAATCATCATCGGCTTATGTTTACTAGTCCTCCGCCGAAATTATCGTGCAACAGCTGCCAAAAACTTCAAAAGGCAGCCTGCATCCCTTAAACCTTGAACTACACTCAGGGAAAAGTTTGTCCTATCTTTCCCCTCAGGCCTGTAAGAAGATTATTGTTAATACCGTAGAACTGATTGATCTGATTAATTTCTTCCTGCTTGCAATATTTCACCGCCGGGGATGAAAATAACCCGCCCTGGCCAAGGGTACACTTCGTGGTCGAGCTTTAAGGTGAGGAAACTAGGTCAGCCGCTCTCAACAATAGAGGGTTTGGCTTGGAACCCCTCCGGCTTTTTATCACGAATGGAGAGCTGCGACAACTGGGTTTGGCTTATATCTATCCTAGTTTAAAGGGGGGAGTGACATAAATGCCTTCGTGTTATGTCGAGCAGATTAGAGCAATAGGAGGTGATTTCATATAGCCGCCTCCGCACGATATAAACCCCGAATCTCCAGTCAAAACACTGGCGCTCCACGGCCGTAAAACAGCCACCGTCAAAAGGTTAATCTGATATATCTGTATTGGGATGCATGGTTTGACTCAACTTGACCGTATAATTAGGAGTCAATATAAGCTCTATCAGATGGCCGGTGTTTTGATTCTTGGTATTTAAGACATGTTTCTAAAAGTTTCAGAACATCAACTAGCGTTGCGACGCCTCTTAGAGCGCAGCATTACATCATCTGTGAATGCGATGAAATCGCTTGATTTAGGCTCCTGGCCATTGCTGCAATCTTATCTTATCTAATATTTCAATTCATCTACCGCTCATTTGTTTTTTGAAACAATGTGTACTATATATATAAGATGATGTTGCTTAAAATAAGAATGACATGTGAAAACGTGATTTCATATATAACCAGAATCACCCGATATCTGATACTAGTTACAAGTAAGTATTGTAGGAGTGGATGTCGGTTTATGTATGACGAACAAGGTTTGCAAAGAATTAAAGAATAGCGTACGGTATTAATTCTTGTAAAACTAGTTTCATTTTATCACGATTCGCCTATGAATATGATGACTCTTTGATGTTTATTGATATCGTCAGTATCCTAGTTTATCACATAATATTAGTATTGTATTGTATTTCCAAATTGACAGACTTTATTTTCAATACCAGATCCAGAATAGGGGAAAGATTACTTGAGTAATTTAAGCGATTGCAAGGAATTGATTCATGTGAAATTACCGATCAAATACCAGCTCTCTTAATTCCTGTCCTATAATATACCACCAAACGACTTTAATATTGCAGTGCATGACAATATGTCGTACGCTATTTTCTGGTGAGTTGACAAGCTAGATTGTATAATGAAGTCTCTCTTCTGATCCCATATCATTTGACCAATCCCGCTGTTCTAACGTTGTTAAGGTATCGTGATTTCCTCATCTCACCCACACACGGTTTCGTTTGTAAACTTATGATGTTTTTTATCAACTGTTAACCAACACGTGCCTCACAATTGCCATTGTAAGCTATTCTTAGCTACTGTGAGAAAACCTAACACCATCTGTCGCAGGAAGGGCATGCTCAAGACATTCTAAACAAAAACAGAAGAGGGAGGAGTGTCAAATTAATTTGTTCTTAAGTCAAACAACGTCACTCAGGTGCACAACGGAGACCGGCTCTGCGATTAACTGAGACTTGTGCACTCGAATCTGCTCAGTTTCGTAGACAACTTTTTAAGGACTTAAAGATGGCTCGAGTGAGGAGTAAAATCAATGCAAACCTTTACACCGATACAAACGACATAATTGATGGGATTACGCAATATGCCAGGTTAGCGTGCCCTCTTCCCGACCGAATTCCGAGAATCACCTTGAGACAACACTAAGTGCTCCCTCCGGAGCCACCGCCTTCGAGTTTGACAGCACAAATGAATGGGAGGATCCTGCGGTAGTTAGATCAATGTCTTACAAATGTGCGGGGGCGTGTAGTTCACTGACACGGACCAGATCCCAATCCCCTCTTCTGTTCCATCATTCATCTCCAATTTATTACCTATTTAGAGATATTGATGACCGAACTCGGAGAAAAAACGCAGAATGATGGCAGATTCGAGACCATGAATCATTTTACGTGGTTACGGGACTTAGTTGTGGCAATTTCTGCTCATATATCGGCTGAGTAATGCTAGTGTGACGTTTTTGGTGTTTGATGTGTTTTATGTCTTTCCGACCGGCATAAACCCGATAGGGAGTTTCAAATTCGCCATCTATATAATCACGATCCATTTGATAGTAATTGATGACTCAATTCGATTTCTATCATCTGTACCGCGCCCATGGTCGAAAGTTCTTCTCCTTTGCTATGAACCATTCACGAAGAAGCAGGGATCACAATCTGTCATTTCAATAATTATTTATTGTTAATACAGGCGGGTGCTCTTTCAATCGACCCGGTGCATATAGTTTGATGGTATAATGTGACCCGAGCACACTTTAAGCCCTATGTTTTTGGCGTCCCGAAGCGGGGCATGGTTTATTGAACGGTTGTAGGAGGCGCTGTTGTGAATGAACTCGTAGATGAATGAACGCTGATCCAATATATTTGTGAATGAGCAAAAAACGCGCGCCGTACGATGTGCATCAATTCTTACAAAACACAGTTAATCCGCATGCTTTATCGCAGTGGAAGAACATCATCCTTCAAGAGAATAGACTGGATCGCAGAAAGTGCCGGTAATTGGAAAACCGCCATTCCCATTTGTTTTCGCATCCGGTTAAAGTGACCTTCAATTCGAAAGTACGATTGAACTATTTGTCGTCGAAACACTTTGTCTTAAAAACCCTCTATCATATCGACCACATTGATTTCAGTCAATCAATAACAAGTAGTCCAAACTAGACGTTACGCTAGATTATGAAACCGTATCAGGTAATATGATGAGCCAACCTCGCGGCAACTATATTTCCTTTGCCCTCCTCCGTGTGTATATCTGCAGCTGTTATTTGTTTATCGACCCCTCGCCCTCCTCTCTATCTCGCCTGTCCACCACTAAGTCCCACAGGTGCTGTCTAACAGTGACCTCTAGGGTGTCTCACCCGATGTGAATGGCGTACCATTGATCGTTTACCCGCTGATGGGTAAAATTGACCAAACCGCCATTCCCTAATCTGTCCACGAATGGACATAACACGTCATTGGGCAGTCTTAAACTAGCACTAAGTGTACTGGGCAGGCCGCGACGCGAAGGAGGTCACGTCAGAAGGGACCGGGCAGCGCTCTCTATAGTCCCCGTGTTGCGTGAAATATGGCCATCAGGGTAAACAAGTATAATCATTCTTTTCGCTTCCCTGCTTTTCTCGTAAGCGCCGACCTGTGACGTTCATGAATTCGATGCATTTCCAGTGATCTACGAGTGTGTCCTCGCCGACCTGGTGATGGAAGGAATCACGTGGTTCACAGTTGTAGATGACAAATTGGCACCTGAAGGCGGCGGCACTCGGGTGGCTTGACGTCATCATAATCGACGTCCTGACAGATTATTTCAACTCGACGACTCGGATGTCGCGATATCAACGTCTGTCACGGTGAGGAAACATATTTCACCTCGGCGTGGATCTAGTAAACATTTGAAACTCATTGCTAGTCCGGTCACGAACCACCCCCAACCTAGAATTGATGAATGTGTTATTTATAAATTTGAGGTTATAAAACGTTGTCAATTCTATGTAAACAAACTTGAAACACGAGGTGTTGAACGATCATTATCTGGGTCGAACTGTGTCACCGTTCTATTTTCTTCAAAAAGTTTTTTAGTGTCTCTCTTTATTTTTGGGTACGAAACGTATTTACTAGGCTTGTCTGAGAATCAAGTTCATGATATGAAGCAGCAATCGCTGGGTGACACAACGTTTTCATCTAGTACATACAGTGTTATAATCAAATCAGATTAGCCATATCCAGTTTTTACCGATCACATGACCAGTTTTTGTTGAATAGATAATCCCGACTCGGGGCAGTCGACTCCTGAAAGTTACAGTTACGGAGTCTTGAGTAGCGTGTCAGCGACAAGCGGCTCTAATGGAACAAACATCATAGGAACCTAACTATAATAGAGCGAGTGTAAACACTTGCAAATATCTGAATTCAAGCCCACTTCTGATCTATGAACACGCTCAGACTAGACAAAAACAATCTCCAGGGCCCCCAAAATTCGTCAAGATGACCGCGAAAATTGACCCTCGTCAGGAAATTTTAAAGCTTTACTGGTGAAAAACTGAGATTGTTCATCCGAATCAGTGGTCATAGAAATCCCCTTTCACCTACTCAGCATTCCATTTAGCGAGACAATTGCGCCCAAGGGGCCCGAGCCAAGGAGACACCCGATGTTTAAGGGGACCATATCCCCTGTGCGTCCCCACAGGGAAATCATTGGCTCGAGTTGCCAGCCACGAGCAGGAGATGAGCCATGGGTCTAGACAACTGCAATCGTCTTATGTATATCGTATATCTTCGTAACTAAACTTGTGCGTGAAACTTAGAAAGCGCCGTTAACTCAGTGGACCTCTACAGTAAGTATGTGCAACGATTCAGGAATAATCGACTTTCTAGAATTAACATGTGTGTCCTGCAACCGGAGCCACAGGTTATTGGGTACGTGTAACATTTCAGCACCGGGATGTTTTTCCCAACCACCGTTTTTCTCGATATATAAGCAAATAAGCAAGCAAATCCTTCCACTTTGTGTGGTTTATGATGACACCGGTTCAGCTCGTGTCCTAGCTCTCCGTCTATCGCCATGGGTTCACGACATCTCCACTGAATGGGCCCACTTAGCCTTTGATTTGGGCAAAGAAACTATACATCCAGGAAGAGGGCTCGCCTTGACATCTAATTTCCATTTAAGCAAGCTACATTGCTTAGATAAGAAACCTAAATAGGGGCACCAGCGCAAAATAAAGAAATGCCGTGGCTATTGATTCCCAAGGTTACAATTTGTGCCAAGGTTAAGCACAACACGCAGAATATATTGATTTGTGGGGGCAAACCCCATACATTAACAGCGTTTACCTCGAGGTGGCCTAAAACTGGGGCCAGAACCTGGAGGACTGAGGGCAGCCGCATCTCGGGCCAACCCCTCGCTTAAGCCCGGTTCTTCCATTACCTTCCTCGCCCGACTGCTCCCCGGACATGGGCCCTTCCGTGACACAAGTCAGCAAGGCTTGAGCGTCGTAGCGAATAAAGGTTAAATCTTTGATTCATTCCAATGCGCCGGGCGGTCGCGAATGATAAACAACCGCAAATGCGTCCCTTCATTCTCAACCTTCTCTTCTTAGTCAAATCTATTAGGTTCGGGAAAAACTCAGCAACAAGGTCTCGCTTACTCATATAAAAAGATTCCGCCCCAAAGGGACACTTCCAATTTGAATGATCAATATAAAAAGTCGCAGCATTATGCAAACACCGAGCTGATGTGATGTGTTTTGGAGTAAACATACTATGTCTTGTGATTCTTTGGTTGCGAGCGCCAAATTATCGGCGTGCGAGTCTAGACGATCTAACGTGTGATTGTGCGACGCGTAGCAAAATTGATAAAGGACTTATTTGTCTGTATAACGTAGATTTTGCCGCTAATGCTGACCTTTAGTGTCTCCCTCTAACAAGTAACGTCGCTTCTAGGTTGATTCATGCTTTTTACAGACGGCGATTGAGCAATTTCTCATGACCTATTTACAGCCAGGTTCCCCACGATAATGCTCCATAACGGGAAACCATCGTCTTCAGAGAACGTCTGAGCGACTCCCACGAGAATGGCTGACAATTTCAGAACTAGATTAGTCGACCTAGTTCAATAAAGATAGCACTATGATATTTAATATGATAATCTGGGTTAACGACTTGCGGACAATCTTCTGCGCTTTGGTAAAACAAACCCAGCAGGCAAGACATATAACGGCTACTTACAATCGGCACGTGGTGGCTCAAACATCGAAAATCTAGTAATCTAGCTAGTAAACGTATTACTCAATATACCGTGCAATCACATCAATCATAGTCCGAAAATTGATACTTAAATGTCATTTTTAGTATCATATGTCCGCTCTGCAGGTACAGTTGACAGGATTATTAGTGTGAGAGATTATGAAGATTTACGTGCGTCAGTGAATTGATACTTTGGAAACAGAAATAGTTGGACTTAATTGATGTTGCTCGGGGTGCAAAACGTAATACCGTGCTAGTCTAAAATGGAAAGTGTCGTACATGTATCTAATATCTGCTGATGAACTGGTCATTCTGTTTCCTCATGACCTTGTGCCACCAGCTTAGAAAGGAGTCACCTATTGGAATAAGGAAGAGTACTGCAGCTCACTTTTAATTTTAACGTTAATGAGAAGGATGATTCAAGTAGATTTGTTGAAATCTATTGGACGACTTCCAAGTTATGAAGAACTGAAACGAACAAAATGTAGGTCAGATTATCGCATTAGAGACGAAAGCGACCTTGGATGACACGAGTACCTAATGCACTCTTCACATATATCCAAGTAAGAGCCAAGTGAACATGTATAAGTATGTGTGTATGTATCGATAGTGCTATGCTGTACCATCTCAACTTTACGTACTTACGGAGGTGAAATATGACATCTGTTTACCAGCCATTCCTCGTATATTAATACAGATGCCTTCGGAGCTAACAGTCTTTTCAGTTTTGCTTCGATTCTTGCATCTCCAACGCAACAGGTCCTTACAAAACCCCAATAAATCTAGACCCCTGCCTTTTAGCAGTTTTTCTTGGATTCCTATAAACTTGGTGAATCGTGGAAAAATGTTGGTTTAGCTTTTAATACGCCTCAACAGATAATGCTATCTGTGAAATGTAGCACTTATCATCTAAATCACAGCAGCGGCATTGTAAAGAAATATATAATTTTCTATATGCGACATAAACATGAAAAACATCTCTTTTATTTGAATATTCGCACATATAAGTTATGAGGCAACAGGCCTCAATTCTGGATGCACCTATCAATTCACTGAAATGTGGGTATCGTGCTCCTAGAATTCTGGCAAAAAGCCCGACTGGACTTGTTGACTCCCACTGTCGGATGCGGGGAACCTATATAGAAAATAACTGCATGTAGCACCCCTGTAGGGTCACGAAAAACGTCATCGATATATTTTTTCTCTCTCCGGAAAGCTTCAGTGACTACGAAATGAGGTTTGTTTCAATTAAAAGTCCTCGTCACGTGCAGTGGATCCCAGAAAGTCAACCGCCTATCTCTAGTTGTATGATAGAGACGGTTCCAGGGGCGGCGGGTTGTTTACGGAAATACGCAGGCAGTTCCGGGGATCTGTGGGGTAGTCGCCGATTAATAATGCGGGTCGTTTGTCTTCCATTCCAGGCACAGACAGCAGCCACTGGTTGTTCGCCACGGTCTCGATACTTCTGGTGTCGGTAAGCTCGCATTCAGTCAGTGATCGGAGCCGCAACTTTCTTGGAGCGCAGATCTACAGGATTGTAATGGAGATAACAGAAATTCAACAGGTCAAACTTCCTGGATGCAAAGTTTTAAATCACTATTCATTAGTAATCATCATCACACTGCTGGTAGGCCACAGGTGCTTGATTTTGCATTTGAAGCTGCCTTCTTTTTTATCCTGATCGTCTACATGGGCCACAGATTTTAATCCCATCATTCACTTAATCGAAATGATATTTAAATAATCAACCCGATCCCTTGAAATTATCATGGTTGTCACTGCTTGCCTGGAAAAGGCCGCCGATCGATCTTTGATGCTTTGTTTATGTCGTTTAATTTCGCCGTTTCGAGGAACTGGTTGCCCTGGTAATCATTCAGTCTCAGAGCACTAGACTGTGTCAAGTGAACATCTAAGTTTCTGCGGCGGAGAAATAACCCCTGATTCTGTTCACATCAGATGATGTACGAAGTACACATCGGTTACCAGTATGTTTGTACCCTTGAATAATTTTGGCGACTATTAAGCAATGGTCTGTCATCTTCAATGACCCGCCGGGGATAGACTGGGGGGTTTCTTCGCGGCACGGAGGCTCCCAGTCAACGGGACCTCGTCCAGAGAGGAGGCCGAGCAGCTCGTCTTCCACCACCCCGATGCCATGCAGTCGGCGAAAGCCAGACAAGTTTTCTTTATTCTTCTCGGTCGAGTCCATGTAGACGGGTAAACATCCTCTTTAGCTGATACAAACTCTTTTTTATATATTCATTCACAGACGTCCGTGGCTGATAACTCGACGCAGCCAGTCAGATTGAGTCTCCCACAAAAAGGACAAGTTTGTAAAACAGTTCATCTACAAGGCGTTAAATCTTTGTTTTAGACATCTACCCATCTGATTAAAGCGGTGAATTACGGAAGTGGAAGCGAGGGGTGGTCTTAATTAATAATTTTTGGGTCACGTTGAGGTGGTTTACACTCCGAAGCTTCAGTTATTCTCCTCGCGACTACTATATGGCTAGGGATGTCTGCGAATAAATGTATACATGTATATCAACGCAAACACATCTGGGCCAAAGAGCACTTCTCGAAGACTAGCAACGTTATCGGTGGTACCATCCCCTTCCCGTTTGACTTATAGATGTTTTATGTCATTAATCTGAAAAACCTATACCCAGATATTTGCTGTAATAATCTGTATCTAATAATCAATGCACGAGATGCACCGTATCCCGCGGGCTGCGCAAAGGTTACTTCCAAAGTGGGTTAATTTAATCTGTCAATTTAGAAGCATCAAGGCATTAAAATATTATTGCCGGAGAGGTAACTCAATCATCCAGTGCCCAGACAAGTTATTTGGCCTACTGACATGATTTGTGCCTACCAAATTAACAGGGCTTCGCGACATAGAGACGGAATTTTCCGGTTTTTTTTCAATTAATACATCCATTTGTCTTTTAGATGAATCCACCGACTCTTATTGAAATTAGACCAGGCGCCGGGGCTTCAACACTTGACACTTTGTTTAAAAGTTTGCTTAAATGGGTTAGGATCAGACGAATGATAATGACGCGGGAAGAGTCTTATCGAAGAAAAAATTAAGTTTATGTAATTTTTTGTCTGCGATACGTCGGGATGATTGAGGTCTGGGCAGCACTCGGAGAAACACTGAAGCGATGAACCGATAAAAATGAGTCCTTGTCGATGTCAAGGCCGCGTGTGAAGTCC
>JAXGGS010003350.1:14922-31337 GCA_035585475.1 Armandia brevis | reverse complement strand
GCAATGTAAAATCTTGACTCAACTTTCACGCAGCTAGCGTCCCTTTGTTAAAGTCTTATTACTTTTGGATAAAACTAAAGACGATAGTTGCCGAGTAATTTTATCTGAAAGGATTCACAGAAATACATCTAAAATTAATATATTCCCAACATTCATTTAAAGAGACTATGACTAAGTGTTTTGATAAGCGAATCTCCTGACCATTTCGTAGTCGTGCAAATCGTAATCAATTAGAAGGTTGGCACTAACTCATCATACAATTCATATCCTATGACGTTCCTAATCTATCATTACATGTAAATAATTATATACATGTATCAAATGTTATTAAAGTTGTCCTTGAAATCTGATCCTCTAGACGATGTAATGCTGACCAAAGGCTCACGTGACCACTATGGGCAGCATGACGGGGCTTAATTTTAGCTTCCTGCCATACAAATTGCATTTGGTCTCACTTATTCACATAAAACATATTCATGTTTTTCTGAGAGCACTTAAAGAAATTCCATTGCAGCTGGTGGTGCCTTATACATATTCTATGATTTACTCGTTACCCAAGGTTGTGTATACAGATCGTGACGATCTGCCATTTTCAAGCAATTGTCTGACGAGTAACTAGATACTCTTCAGGACAGCCAGATATAGGACTCGCTCATACAAAATGATACTCTTAGCAAAACAAAGAGTAAAAATACATTTTCAGATTCAGTGTGGCGTTTATCCGATAGAAGGTTAAAACATAAGCTCTGTTTGTATTAACTTAACAAAATGTAATCAAAAATCATCTCGGTATTCTTTACACAGCTTTAAATATCGGATCTATTTATTTTGTTTTACGTATTCATGAAAACCTTTTACCGGATACACAAGACGCCATAGAAATTAATTATTTTGCGCCTGTGGTCGGATTAAGCTCCAAATAAAAAAAGCTGAATCGGTCTGTAAAGTTTTTAGCCGTTTGCTTGATTCACTGTTGAAGTCCACCTACCTAAGTACTCGAAGATGTGTGTTTCTGGATGGTCTATGTATTACTCCAATTAAGCGATTATGTTATGGGGATATATGAAATGTCATAACAACCTCAGCATGCTTAATGTATGACCTAGATACGAATCTCCACAGACATTTTCTTATCAGCTCACATGAATTATCATTTGTATAATCAGAGGTCGCTAATGCGGAAATGAATCAGCGAAAAAGGTTTGAGCTCTTCGGTATCAATTGATATCGATATAAGGAGAAAAGACCCTCAAATTGAGAGCTCACTCAATACAGTGATGACTTTGAACACGATCAAAGTACACTACAGTTTTTGCATATGACAGCTTTTCAAGAATGGATTCCCATAAGAACTAACGAGAAAATCCATTACCTATTTATATGCATGTCAGTACATAACCCAGAATTGATCTCTTCCAAGTGCTGACAAAACTGGCCGTTGAGCAAGCGTGAGGTGCGTGCGCGGCTTCTGACCTTATTCGCCAATTAAAGATCTAGACCTGCCGGATTTGCGATCGGAATAGAATTTTGGCGTTACCTGCTAGTCCTGAGATTCGACTCATAAATCTCAACACTTAAAAGCGGTTTGACGCAAGTGTGGGCGGCGGAAACTCATCAATTGTGAGTGCTTCCACATAAAGAAATTCCCCATGACGAGAAAACGCGCGGTAAAAATGTCTTCGAGAGCATTTTTTTTCTCGCAAAGGCGTAAGCCAAACGCATTACATCATCACCACAATACCATGAGGAGTGGATGTATTATTTGTTTGAATAAGAGTGCCTTTTTGTCGACCGTGGAACCCCGGTGTCATATTATTAACGTGCGTCAGTGATACGACAGCCGTGTTACTCAACCTACGTCTTCAATAATCCAACGTCAGATGGTGGTCTACCACAAGCTTTCCCTGGCTTAACGGCTCAACGTATGATTTTGTTGTTTGCGTTGTGGCTTTCCGCTGCACCTATTTCACGTCTTAATCACTCATCAGCAAGGGAGGGTCGATATCACAAGTGATATTTCTAACTCGACATCGCGGTCACTCAATTCGATTGACCTAGATTTAATTATTTACCTATTATGGCGGCATTAAGTGCACCACGGCGGCAGGAAGGACGGAAATAACGGAGGAAGGCTAGCTGGAAGCAGGCAATCGAATGTCTATGAGATTGGTAACAACCTCTTGTCTTTTTGCTGGTAACCATCTCCTTAGTCAAAGAGACGTGGTCTTATCCCCGCTTTATCTCTTAGTGCTTATCTCAAACCAAGCGTCGGGTCGGTGTGCTAAACTGATAATTATTTCCTGTTTGGTCAGCACCATCGAATATATATATATATATTCATGTTTCTGTGGAAGGGACGCCGGTAATTTTTTTTATCTTCATCTAACATTGATAAAAACAGTTGACAATGATGAAATATATCTGTCATTGTCTGCGACTGTATCATTGCATTCATCTGATTGAGTAATTATACGGTGAACGTTTTTCTTACTAAAAAAATCTAATATACAGTTTTAAGACGCTTTATTACAAAAGTCGTTGAATCAAAGTTTACAGTGACAAAAGCTTTCTTATTTTACCCATTAGTTCAACACAAGCGTGTTATCTGAGATCATTGTGTACCTTTGGTAACCGCAGCAAACTGAACCAATCTCAGAACTTGCATAAAATATCTCGTAGACTTCTCTACCAATTACCCATTTAAACAAAGCATTTCCTAATATCAATACCAGCTATCACCAGGAGCAGGGTTTCCTAGCACACTCACGAACTGCGACTCCAACCAATATACAAGGGTCAGATAAGGTTCACAAGTTCCACATTTACATCAATATATATTTATAGACATGTGTATCAGTACTCGTGAATATATTCTTACGCAACACTTAGTTCCATATTTATTAATTGACCTAGATAAGTATTTACGTTGGGCGCTATATATAAAGCGAGTTAGGTAATAAAGAAGTTATCATCTAGGCCTAAGTATTGAACATCGATTGGTACATTACTTTCTAGGGGCTATTTGCACAATTAATGATGACACATAGATCTGAATTACACATATTGGTTGATTACTATTTTGATCATGATATAAAGGTATTAATATACAATAAATAATATACATCATGATAATCTTGGTTACTGTAAATACGATAAACATACACACACTAGCTTATGTTACATACACTCTTTCAGAGTAACGATGATATTGCATACATTAATCATATCATGAACATTGACAACGATCTATTATCATATCAGGTAACTCAGTCATTGTTAATTTTTGATCCTGATCATAATATAATAGTTGGAGAGGCCTTTGGACGCTTGGTGTACAGCATTGTTTTTGTTGGGTTAATTTTGATTTATTGACATCAGAATTTATTAGCTGTTGCCCGTTATTTGATGGCGAATGATTATCATTTACGCTGCAGCCGCCGCCACAATAGTTCGCTTCATAGCCTTTAGGATAGACGATCCATTCGTTCCATCCGAGCTCAGAAAAGTCGACATATAATGGTTTGACCTCACATGTTTCCGAGCCCTCCTCGACTCTCCCGGAGTGGATGTCACGTTTTTTGACGCTACGATGTTGGTTGGAACTTTTGGGCCGCGTCTGAACGAGGAGATAAGGACGGCGCTTGCTCAGTCGCTCTTTTCGCCCTTTCCTCTCCCTCTTGGGACGCTTATCACGTGATCGGCCTTTTCGGTTGCGTGACTTCCGCTTCCGGCGCGTCGGCTCCGGTCCTTTCTTGGCTGCCTTCTTCCTCCGTTTCACGAGGACAGTGTTTATGCCGTTACCGCAGTCTTTACACTCTATACGAACACAGAGAACTTTGTGGGGCGAATCGAGCACTTGCTGAACAACCGTGGTTGGTAGGAAGAGAGTCTGCCATTTAGTATGCCGAACAGTCACTCTCAATGTTGTTATCGCTACTGGCCGACGCGTCGGGGCCGGCGAGTCGGGACCAGCATCCTGCGTCAATTGGTAAATCTTTATTTCTATCCTCCGATTCCGCCTCTTGGTACCGACTCGTTTCTTATATCGAACAAGCACGCTGAGGTTGGCACTTGTCACGTGTAGCGGGCTCTTCTTACCCGGCTCTTCGGCCTCGTCGAACCGAAATTGGACAGCCTCGCCATCTCCGCACTGGGTAGCTGTGGAAAAGCGGCAAAGGTTAAGGTTATTGAGTGACACAGTGGTGCGGATAAACAGGAGGTCGATCCAGGGACAGTCCTGGATCAACAATTACCGACCGGGGAGTAAAGACAATATAATCGGCGGGTGGGACATGAATGCGTCTGCTTTAATTCGGTCAACCTCTTGACTGATGAGTGACCCCTTTGGCACTTCTCGATTTCAAGAAATCAATTATGAACTGCCAACGCCGTGTTCCCGTCAATCGTCTACCGTGGAGAATAAACAAGCGTTATTTAACCTTAGCCTCAGTTGTAGATAACCACATAGCGAAAGATCTGTGTGCCATTGTGGGTTTGGTTATACTTGAAAAATACATTGCAATAAAGGAATGTGTACTCGGGCTATCGACGTGGATGCGAGCGAGACCTCCCGTGAGCCATGCGTTATCGATCCGAACAGTTTGATTTTCGCCGTTATGAAATATAGGCTGTCATGTGCTGCATTGTTTTATTTACAAGTCTCTATGCTTCTCGATTGATGAGATTGACGATCGGGGCCCCCTTGTGCGAGCGTGCTCAGGGCTTGATATCAGAATGGCACGCATTCCCTAACAATGCCAATGAAACGCCACATTTTGTGGGAGCGCAAAAAGTAACATTGTGGTTTGTTTGATCCGCATGTAACAGAGTGCCACCTGATGAACCATAGAGCTCTACCCCACCTATTGCATCGATTTATAGGTCATTCGGACCCATTCAAATATTATGCATGAATCGTGCTTAATTTACCATTTAATTCTAGTATTTGTCGGGCCATTAAGTGCGTTATTCCGACTGAATCAAATTAGAGTTCGCGGTGGGAAGAACTTTACAACCACAGACAATCATAGATAGACCCATATAGAGTCTCAAGTCAGACATCGGGAATATGATAATCTTTATAACTGTGTCTTGGGGCTCCGCCGGGATGGAGCATTTGCTCTGATCGGCCTCCTAATGTCGAGTCCCTTCGATTACAGACGATAAGTAAAGTCTAGATGCAGAAACGAGCGGGCCTGAATGATGTCACGCCGCGCGTCCGACTGTGTAACCACGATGAATTACTCTTGACAATGAGTTTCGATGGCTTAGTAAAGGGTTTCGGTTCGCGTTCAGCTCTCCCCGGAGGCTGCCGAATCGATCCGGCAGCTCGGAGACTGATAACTCGAAGTATCGTTGCACTTTAGCCGGCTGCAGATACGGCGCTCATAAGCGGGGGTGGTTTGTCACCCAGTAAAAAAGTAACTAGTTTGCCAACAGATGCGTGCTCTCACTGGGCGCTCTAAATTCACGAGTCCCTCGTCTTACAAAACTAGAGTAACACTTCGTAGGCTAAAACAGCGCTAACTATCTCAATGACGAATCTAATGAAGGCTCTTTGCGTCTGTTTATGTCAAATGTGGCGTGTTTACGAAAGGGATCGAGAGCAAGGACTGTGAGGGATAGAGAAACTAAGAGGCACTGAGCAGAGTAAAATATACTCACGATTTTCCGAGTCGGCTCGTATGGTTTTGTCGTCCTCCCCGGGGGTCAGGGTGGTGGTGAGTGGGGTCATGGGGCTCCTGTCTGTCGGGGGTAGGGTGGGCAGTAACAACTTCTCGTCATCTACGCCCCCTCTTCGCCTAAATATGTCGATCAACGCATCGGGCACTGACACGTTGGACATGTCCCGCACAGGGTCAGCGATCTCCAGATTCGTAATGATCATTCGCTTTATCGTCTCGAGTCTCTTTTCCTTGTTGCTAGCCCGTCGTTGTTGAAGTTGGACAGGGTCGATTGTCACATTCGGGCCAGCCATCTGGAACTCCTTGCGGTCAAACGGCGACGATTGAACCACTTCACACAGCGTGTAGACCAGAATGACAGCACGCCGAAGCAGGTGTCTGCCGACCATTCTCGCTGGGCTGACCAATATGATCAAAAACTCAGAAAAAATACGAGTCAGTTACCCTCTTATAACAACTAGATCGAGAATGTCCGACCGGTAAGTGAGCGTGTTAACACCTCCCCGCGTCGTTGGTTTTTTCCAACTCGATGACCGCTTGTCGCTTTTAGCAGTGACCGCCCGGAATTGAGCCATTCGTATCAGTGGGAGCACTTGGGTTCAGCTTCCAGTCCAGCTGCGTCGCCGGGATCGACTGGAAGAGCGTGATTCTCGGCAAGTCGAGTAGCCTGATGGAAGTTCTCTCGCCGGACGCCACGATGATTGTAGAGCGCGGGGGCTTTTCTGTCTCTCCGTCTCACTCCGAGTGAGTGAGTATATCCCAAGCGTGGTCGCAGCCACCGACGGAAATCAATCGACCAGCTATCCAATCGGACTTCAGAAGAGAGCCACGAGGAAATATGAATGGGTCTCGGATGGCAGGCAGGAGGCAAAACTGGCAGCGACGGGGCCCCGTAGCCTGGCAAACGCTCGAGCTGGGCGGGGATCAGGACACACGAGCCGGGCACACGAGCTGAGTATAATTCACGATTAACAGACAGCGTGCGAGATGCGGCTTTGTCCGCGTGCCAGCGATCAATGCACCCATGTCCACTCTTGTCGCTAATTCCCAGAATTAGGGGTATGTAAGCAAGTGCTAGAACAATGGTGTTTTTAATCCGGTGCTTGGATCGAGAGCCGTAATCCTTTTGTGTAATAGCTATCGACCAGTCACCCTCAGGAATGATGTTTTACTCCCCCACTGCCGGTTTGCCCGAGATCAAACACCCTTAATTGTTTATCCTACCGAGAAATACCCCGAGGAGCGGATGGCATACGTTTCTAGCGCGTTCTGATTGTCTCGCGTCTGCCCCGAGTGAGAATGGTCCGCCGTCGAAGTGATTGGTAGCTATGAAACGCGATAACTCTCACCCACACAGATCATTTCATTTTACCCCTGCAAGGCCTCACCTGATAACGTTAACCCCGAGTTCCGAGCATTGCCTCTAATATCTCATCTCCTCACTCCGCCTAATCGCAGTATTAGCAAAGTATCCAACACTGAACAAACTGTTTCAATGGCGTTCGTGATCTGGCGAGGTCAGTAATATTCCCGTGATGAGCTCGAACAGCTTTTAATAGCAACAGGCGACTTTCGTTATGCTACTAAAAGTGGCCACACATTACTGCGTGAAAGGACTGAAAGCACTTGAACTGTTTGCACGTGTACCCGAAGCGATAATATATATGCGTAGGACGTGGTCCTCTTAGACCGAGCTAAATAACATATCTTTATATAATAGTTGAATGATTATGACAGAGTATGGCATAAGGAATGGTGAGAAGATCCCCGGGCATCTGTCAAAATGATATCATATTATCATCTATTATCAAATGACTTTACTAATAGCATAGATATCAGATTCGCAAATGTAAACATTGACCAAGTAATCTATATAATAGTTTGTATTGTCATGTCTCTAAATCACGACTAATTGCCTTCGTCCAACTTCCGCCATTTACAATCTTTTCCTAGCACTCTACAGTTATATAGTCGTCAGACTACTTGAATAAAACAGCTTTTGTCAATCTGACACACATACGTATAGCCATTTGACGTCACTATTACTAAGTGAGGTACTCAATTCGATCATAAATATTATCAAATAAAGTTCACGTGAATTGATAAGGAGCAGTTAAGTCATTATATGAGACGACCTTTGGAGATTTTTTTTGGAGCTACCACTTGTCGTGGGTAACGGGTCAATTATTGATATTGTCAATAATCATGTCTATTGCATCGTCATTGGGGTCGTCAACTAGTACATTATTGTGTTACTGAACGAGCTAACAAGAGGCCAAATTAATCACAGTTAATCACACGGTTACATGCGGAGTTTTGCACTTACCAGAAGCAATATTTGTGGTTAATTTGTCGTTAATAAGAAGCTTTACCTAGACTACAAAACAATTTGTTCATGACTTGCTCAATGTCAAATAATTAGACGTAAGATCTTATGGATTCTAGATATGTATTATATAGATATATAGCTGTGGTGCGTTAACAAGGACCACAGTCACAAGGTATGCTAAGTTGGAATGCTGCATCAATATTCTATATCGATAGTTAGTGTAACAGTAACGAATTGTCATGGATCTTAAAACGAGAATGCTCATTCACAGTAATGCTTAACGTCTGGCTATGATCTAACTTTCAAGCCGCTTACGCTCGTCTTTTTTTCACTTTAAGAACAACACGGAAACTGACGCCGACGCAAACGGCTGATTTGATTTATAGAAATTCCTACGTTAGCGTCACCCATGTGGTGAATGATAGCCTGCTCACGTACACGCAATGTATATTTCACATACCAGGGAAACCGACGTGCCGTTTTTCTACAAGTCTGACCCAACCGCAAAGTTCAATGTGACCTATATGTACAATTAATCTAAATTTTCAGGTTAACGCCCATAGTTGACGGTATCGTTCGTGAAGTCATTTGTTATTTTGTTCATCAGGGACAGCGTAATTGCATAATTGTACCTCACGGAATAGTCATCAAAACAACAATATTCAATTTTTTTGTTAGATATATCATAGAACCTGACAGTATAGAATCGCGCATGTACGATGTCGTGCACCTACTCGTAAATCAATGGTACCATATTTCAGAAAGATTTATATGTACATCAGAAAATGATATGTCCCATGTACAGAATAATAATCGTGCTCAATATGCACATGTTAATTGCTGATAACAGGGTCATAAATTAACACAACTCAGGTGTAAATAAGAAATGACTCCATGTGTCCACGGATAAAAGATGCGCAAGTTGCCGCACTAGTTCTCGTATTTGGAAGAAAATATTCGACGTGGATTAATTATATATTTGAATTAAAAAAAATACACCTTTGATTGTACCATCAGGAGAGTTAAATAACACCGTAAGTGGCAATATAGAACTCACTGAGAGCTAGCGATTTGATAGAAAATATTTCTATAAACTCCCTAAATTACAATATATCCACGACAATGAACTACAATTCATATTCATGTAAGATAGATCTAGTCACTCGTTTACTGAAATCTAAGTGTTGCAATCATAACTGTCTAATTGTCTGAATGATTTAATCAAATTGTGCTAATTTTCCGAATAAGCATGGACAATAAGCTGTATCCAAGCATTTGGAGCTTGTAATTTGGCGGAACACTGGTGGGATCTTATGAGTTTACATCAATGACCCCACGTGGCCGGTGCAGTCAGATACGACACGATTGATAGTTTCGTTATCGGCTATTGATGGCTGGTTATTGATGAGGGTGGATCGAGTCAATCAGGGTTTCTAAAGATCGTAGATTAATAGTAACACGCGTCGACATATGACTCCGGGGCAATGTGTCGATGGTTGTACTCGCATGTACTTGTTTGGCATGCCCATTACACAACAATCAACCTGTCTTTTTAAATGCCTTTCAAATCTAAGGAAACTTCGGTGATCTGTTCGGACTTATGTTGGAACCCGATATCGCTTGATGAGAATTTGCATTATTAAGGAAGCAATAAATTATCCAAACATTTATGTGGGTCATTTGTTAAAAGTTCTAGCTAGCGCGTGCCAGCTAGGATAGCAGTAATCATTATAAATCACGACCCCAGAAGTGGGATGGCTAATAAATCGCCAATGGTAACGGCATGTAGGCCCAGATCATATTGTAATAGGAAACCCATGTTTGATATTCATACATACTCCGCAATATACAATCCAGCTATTATCATTGTGATTTATATGACACCCGTTTAACAACACCGGCAATGCCTTGGGTTTGGTTTTAATTGAAGAGCTCAGGAGGAAACTGTACCCGATCAAGTGTCGAAAGTCGCCGACTCGGCCAGCTCTCCTAGCGGGTATCGGGCACGTCCTCATACGACCACCTCGATATGGGCGCATCCGCGAGTTGTGATTTATTGACAATTCACACTCAATTAAGTCGTTGTTGTTCCGTTGGAGATCATTTGCTCACATTCATGAATGTAAGTTAATACCCGATTGTGTTGCGGGTGAGCATGCTATCTTGATAGACCCACAGGTGAGCGCAGAAGTCGGGCAATGTGAGTTTAACCCCATGTAGTGATTTGTCAAGTGGTTGGTCATGCTTGTTATGGGGGTCTTTGAATAAGTTGACTTCCCGAAGCGATTTGCGCGCATCCTTTGACCGATGACAGGGCATTCCCGCCAGCACTCAATGTCAATTCAATTGCGTTCGGCTTCCGTCACAAAAAAATGAATAAATTATTTCCCGACACAAATCAAAAGTAATATATCTACCGATGGCGCTCTAGGTAAGAATTGCGATATACACGCAATCATCAGCACCGCTCGAAACCGAACATCAAGTATATGGACTTAGAGGGAACAATTAGATCTGACATCTGTTTCGTAAAAGTAAGTACATGGGATAGAATAACCATTATCTCATATTTGCTGATTACAATATGAAGTTAATGATATCAATATAAATACGGTTAACAAAGACAACATAGTTGTACTATGTAGTTGTGTTACTCCTACTTTAAGCGAAGAATAGCGATGAATTAATTTAATGTAATTATGTCAACAGCACTGAAGTGTAGGGCTGAATCACATCATGAAAAAGAAAGTGTAGAAAGGATGACTCAGTCACGGAACTCAATGTTATACATAGTACTAATATTTAGACAACACAACCCACTCGAGTTCAAGGCATTTCCAGTGTGGGTTACTGTGAGACTATTGCCGTCTCTAAATTCACCGGATCAATGTTGTTTTTGTTGACAGTATATGCGTCTCTGACCTCGCTGGCCCTAATGGACCTAGCTAGGTGACGATATAAGCTGAACAACCTGCCTGGCAATTTATCTCGGGCAGCCTCGGTGACATAGAACGCCTGTTACGCCTCTCGAGGAGTCCATTTCCGCAGTTCAAGGCCAGCCGAAATGGCTGTTGACCACCATGCAAATCAGTACCAATTTGCTGGTGAAAGCTTAATGGGTCATTTACAGTTCCGAGTATCGAACAATGATGGGAAAATGGGAAAGTAGGTGTCCCTGCTGGGTCAAGGTTTCGATACAACGATGTTTGTAAATAAACTTTCTCGCCCTTAATGCAAGCGTAATCCCTCATTACTCTCGTTCATTGATCTACGAGATGAGATGGTCAGATAATCAGAAATTGCCCCTCTGCGTAGTGTGCATTCACACAAGACAGAGTGCGCTGTGACCTTGACCACTGGTTCCCGCGTGATTGACCTTCCTTTAAGAGCGCGCCGCTCATTCTGTCCTGAAACCAGTTTTTCCCCGTGTAAAATTGCCGGTGACCGTGGCTGAAGAACTAGAAAAGAAACTTATTTTCGTATGATAAATCATACAAATATCATAAAGCTTCATATGTCCGCCTATCATTAGTTACGTAGGAGTCAGAGCCGTCTCTACCATCGGGGACACTGATTTCGAGCATCGTAAATTGTAGCGCGTGTAAAACAACAAGCCGCGATTTAGCTCGATTTCTTGCGAAACGTTTGTGGCATGATGAGGATCACGTAGCTTTTTTGAGTCCAGCTAGGAATAGTGCACACTAGCTTTCACCTTGAACCTCTCAGCCGCCTCGAGCAGGCATTACGAGATGACCTACTTTGTGTGTGTGTGTGTCGTCCATCCGATACATCACAGAGATCACAATATGACCACTGAATGTCCTTGACACTCCAAAACGGCCATACTTTTCGTCTGAAATAGGAATAACACATGCTAAGCAGTGAGGAAACAATTGTAAACTTGGCCACTCAAAGAACGTAACCTATATATATAGCCTGCACACAATGAAAGGGTATTTACTTCGAAATATGTTTGAGAGCAATATGTACGTCAAAGTGTGTACTAATTCTGGAACAATAAAAAGTGCACTACTAAAGGGTTAATTAATTTTCAATTTCAATTTAACAATGTACCAGTTCATTTCGTCCATCATTATAAATAATTGATAATACATGTCACTTCTATCTTATTTTAAGGTTAATGTAAAATAAAAGTTTTATAACTTAAATCGATTCAGATACCTTTGTATTTACAATGTGTGACGTAACAAGCTTTGGTGAATGAACGGAAGGACAGATTTGTATGACTGCACCTTTTGTTGAATGTTGAATTGGAAACATGATCACATTACACTAAATTTCAATTTACTACACTCCATTTAATACACAAAAATACTCATATTTCAGCCATAGGCCTATCACACATATGTAGCTATATATATGTCGATTAGTTTGCATCATTCTTACAAGTTTCATATGCACAATTTCATTAATTATGTACGTTTAGCACATTTACAAGAATCATTTTTACCAAGTAACTGATGACTGTACCAGTGACCCGTTACAGAAAGCGCCACGGACAGCCTTGAATACTTTATGTTATAAACCAAACCAAGTACTATTTATTCCCATCAACATAGTACAGTTACATGTTATTTGAGTAATAATAAATACATGAGTAAACCTATATACGGGCGAATGGGTGAAAGCGCTTGCCTAGTGATTCCCATCAAGTATAGGTCTACTGTGATATCAGTTTATCTACAATGAAAATAAAACACGAGTCTGGAAAGGGTCCTCTTATCTTTCCTGGTCCTATACATCACGGTGAAATGAGTAGTCAAAACACAAGCACTGCCTGAGCAACACTAGATATCTGTACTTTCCATTGTGTTGATAGCATGCGGTGGAAGGTTTCATAACATACATGCTCAGTAGTGCCACAAGACTGGGAGGAATATATATAGAAGTAGTGAAACAGTTGGTATGGTATCGCGTTGTCTGTAAGCTTGTTGATGTCCCGAGCTAGAGACATACTTCTCGTTGCTCATCTGATTCTCTACAATACGCGACTGAAATGCGTTGAGTGATCACAATCTATAATTTCAAAAACGCATACTACTAAGCACATGGGTATAGTCAAAAATAACGCAGGCGAACATAGATCGACAAAATCTTCAAGCTTTGGCAAAGTCATTTATTTCTTAAAAGAGTTCATACAGATAAATTCTAGTCCCATACATCAAATTAATTTGTACATTTATTCTGCCAAAGATAACAACAGAATTACTCTCAGACGAAACCAATTGTAACAAACAATTGAACAATCAACATTACAAGAAATGAAAGGTATTTCTTCCTGTTCCAGAGGAGAATTTCTCAGAGCTTATAAACCCGCCCACGAAACATTATTCCTGGCAGTGAGTAATTTCACCGATGGCGTAAAATCCTAACCAAATTCTATGTTGTTTTTTCCATCAAGGTCCGTGTTATGTACATTTGATTATTGGAAGCCTTATGTTGCGTTATCTTATTATAATGCTTATAGCAATTTGCAGGGTAATTAATTATACCGATTAAACATGTAATTTGTTGATAATTGGCAAAGGAAAAATATCCTATGCATACAACTCCGTTTCTCACAATAGTCGACCAACTCGGCTTACATCGCATATCAACAGAGATGATTACCAATGTGCACATTCTTTGATCACTTGACTTTAATGCATGGTTATGATGCGTTATTCTCTTGATAGTTAACACTGCTACCATTTTGTCTACTTTCAGTAAGATTTAATAAATACAGTTATTGACCACATGAGATTCTCAACATGCAAGCAAGCAACAATGCCAGAGTGTCCGTTGATCTCTTACTATGATATAATCATTTGTAATGATACAAGTATATATTAATCTATATTATCTATAAATCAACACAAATCCCTCAACTTTTTCTTTTCCTACTGACCAATGTGACATAATAGATTGGTATTTACTTTAAATCACGATTACTGCGTCTAGTTCGAATTTGAAAGTCTTACGCGTATGGTTACACATAAATTATCAATATTCATATCAACCAAACATTTTGCTAACGAATTAGCGTACGATTTGATCACTGGACACTTGGTCATTGAATTCAACCGCACTTGATGATCAGGAGCTACCATTCAATACCTCCAAAGTTTCTATCAATCGACATACATGAATTTACACACTACGACATTAAATATAAATACTATCATACACCATTAATACTGCTGGATGTGTCAGATCCTTGCGACTACAGATTACTCAAGGTTACACTAGTAGTTACTCAACGTAAGTGAACATATTTCATTGTATAAAACTCTCCCTGTACATGTTTTAGATATATGTGTTTTATATATTATTATAATATAATCGGTGGATTCGGATACAGCGTCTAAACAACAATTTTGAACAATGATTACTTGATTATAACATGACCAAACTATGTAAGTACTGGTGCTTTGAAGTTTTTGATTTACGTAGTAAATAAATCGCTTTCAATTGCATCTATCTATACCATCCTAAAAACTCGATTTAAATCTTTCATTAAGAAGACAAGCCATTGGTGTGTTATGTTTTGTTCGATACAAACATCGTGCAGTATTGACTTTAAGTTAAATACGATTAATAATTAGTTATAATGACAATTTATCGCTTTCAAGCAAGTAGTATCTATCACTATATAAGATCCCGTCTCCCTTGGCTAGCGTTTCTACTTTGCACAATGACACATATATTTCCCTACATAGGTATGACACCTTACGAATGATATCTCACTAAAATTATCATCAGTTCTGGCGCGAACGATGTATTGCCAACGCCAAAAGCACCATGTATTAATGTCTAGCTGTTGCTGAAAAATGCCTCATCACAAATGAACCCAGCAGTTATCAATATTTTCCAAGTACACTTCTAGGGACAACCTCGATCAGACGTTATGGTTTACATTCGGTTCATGTACACGCCAATTGCACTTTCAAACATTTAGTTATCATTCTCCACACGTGCTCATATCTTTCATGTCATTCGCGCATTATTAAATATCTAATGCCCTCCGTATTGCCACGTCACAGTTACTCTGGACTGTATGGCTCAGCATAATTCTTATCACCTCCCCCCCTTTTTACCGCGCGTGCATATGAGATACAATCATTTACTTATCAGCACATCGGTACATCGAGTCACGTTGCACAAAGAAGCTCATAATCTAAGTATTTGGCAGAAATTACGAGAATAAAATTTGATATATATATAAATAATTCAGAGTTTCAGCTGAATAAACAGTGCAGAATGTTGCACTGAAATTTCACGAACTAATGCGAATAATATTGTAAAGGTGTTTAAGATTGGATGGGAAAAGATTACTGCGTAACAAAAACTGTAATCGGCTTGAATTTTAAGAAAGCACTTTGGTAGAATAAGATTTAATTAATATCATACTGACTATTATCTGCACGGACTTAATAATGTACAGTATCTCAACTTCAAACGCGCATGCAGTTGATTACACTAAAAGGTAAATTTAAGAGCAACCACAACGGTCAACAACCATACCTGGCAGTGTACCATACACTATGTTGTTATGGTCATCGAAATAGAGCATTGAGATCGGAGAAAACTTGACTGGGGCACAGCAGGGTCCACCAACCCCTCCGGTGCCGACTATTTGCTGAACCACGTGGGAATGTGGGTACTTCTGCATAAAGGTAAAGTCACAATCCCCGGAGCAGAAATACGCCTGATAGCGTTTCGGCGCAATGATCCAATCCCATTGGAATTGTTCGAAATCCACTTCCAACTTGTATCGACAGCAGCGTTTTTCAGTCGAGTCGTTATGGCAATTAATGTTAATCAGATTTCTCTTTTGGCGAGAGTTTCCGGTCGTCTTCAGTTCCAGTTCTAGATACGGCATCTGTGTGATACAAGAACATAATTCATGCTAAATCTCGCACGAAACAGTTATTCAGAAATTAATGAAACTATCACTACGTACAGGTACGGTGAGATCATATTAGCTACATATATGTTGCGTTTAATTCCAACAAGAAACCTACATAGCTACGTTGATCTGCTCCAGGCTGGATCACCACCAGCGATCTGTTGTTGATTCGATCGGATTGGATATGCAGACCAAAATTACTACTGGAATTCGTGAACCAATTCTGCACCATCTTGGTCACGTCAAATGTGTACCACTTGTTGGTACCTCTTCGATTTAGGTTTATCTTCTTATATTTGAATCGACAGGAACTTTCTTCTGTGCCTGACACAATTTTATCGATCATCATTGGCGTGAATTTCAGAACACCATCTCGAGGTGGTCGACGGACGTACAGGCCCAGGGTGGCTTTCACGACACTCGACGTTAAAGTGATGCTCTTTAAATCAAAATATGTGACACTGTCCAATTTGAAATGAGGATTTCTTTTTTC
>JAXGGS010003239.1:16226-27062 GCA_035585475.1 Armandia brevis | reverse complement strand
ATGTAGTTTATGAGGGCATGTAGCTCATGCCGACTTGGCGCAACAAAATTGGGCTGTCTTCTCTACGAATTGCTAGCTTCACGACCATGCCTAAAACCTAACATGTTTGGGTTAATGCATTCGTCTGGCAACTCAAAAGACCAATCTGACCTGGTCAGAATAAATCTTACTAAGTTTGTCAGGAAGATAAGAAATATTTAAAACATTGTTAATACTTGCTATACAGCACAGTCACGATTTAGTATTCGTGCTGTCTGTATCAGTTGTCTCGTCAGCAAGTCATCGCCAATCTTGGGAGGAGTTATATACGATGTTTTGTCATAATTTTACATTCATTAGCGGGTAACAATGGGTTCAATTGATGACAGACAATACATCTCTATGTTGTAGCCGCGTTTTACTCGTACACAGGATATCTTGTCGAAATATTCAAAAGTCAAGCATCAATTGATACTCAAACAGCTAATTCGACATCTATTGTTGAATATCTATTGTTCTTCAATAACCGTACAGTATCAGTACTAGACATCTTACCGAATACCTTATCGTGTATGCATGTTTTGCCCTGACTTCAAACCACTATTTACACAGACACCCTATTTGACAGTTTTGTAATTGGAGCCAGGTGTAATTTAAAACAATGGCTGCACTATTGTTGAATTTCGACGGCTGAAATTACGCGAAAGTGCCGCGTTTAACACCTACTCAGGAAATTTGGAGAGTAAGATGATCCATGAAAACCGTAAAAAGTGATAGTAAACGCTCGCTATTGTAAGGCCTTTCCATTAATTGTGATTTTGTTATTGTACCTGTTAGTGTAGGAAAATTATAGTGATTTCGACGTAACGGTAAAACAGTTTATTTTTCATTTTGAAGCATAAAGTTGTTAAATATAATCGGTTTCTGTTGGCCGTGTAAGCTCTTAGTCTGGGGATGTTCCTTGTCCAGCACCGGGAATCATTTACCTGTTAGTTGACATTCATATCATAATATTGATAATGATAATTGTTTGCGATATCATTAATCATTACGTCTATTTGATACTTAAACGATAACGTTTTGCATCAATTCATCGGTTTGACATTTGCCCATCTTCGACTCTCAAACCGCCCAAACCGTATGATTAATATTGGAATTAGACTACATATAGATGTACATGTATACACAGCTATTCCAATCAAATAATTTTATCCGCTTGGCGCAGTGCACTGTGCAGGGTCGATACGCCAGAAACCTTGAAACAAGCGCAGTAAGAATAACTTCTGCATCCACGCACCCGCTCCGATGTAAAGTGAGTCCTCTGATCGCAACTGCCGCGTTGAGATTTCTAACAGTTGGAAAATATTCGCTGTTTTGAAGCAGGCCGAGAGTTTCCCGTTTCAGCTTTGGGCACAAACACTCGCGTAGCTTTACTGAAATCAGTCTCTGACCTCTCGCTGAATTTGTGCCAGAAAAAATGCCGATCATGGCCCCTATTTTTCTGCTTGCAGTCCCTAGTGCTATTCAGTTTCAGGTACTTTAGCTATCAGCTAGAGCCCACTTAGGCAAAAAATTGGCATCATGTTTAGTAGGCGCAAGGCCAGACTAATCCAAGTCAGTCAATTTGTGCGAGGTTCGGGACTGGTATGCCTACATGTGTACATGGAACTTGGGATGCCTGTCATTTGGGTCGACATTCACAAATCAATAGGAGGCTCTGCCCTCCGCCTGATCAAAGGCAGGATCATCGTGACTGGAGCCGCCGCGGGTCAACTCGTGTTCGCTAATCAATCTGCCCCGAGGGGGCCGCTTTTTATTCGCGCCAACAAGCAAAAGACAATCAGATTGATAATTTCGCAGCTTCTGTGCACGGCGGGCCTCCCTCGCGGTGAAATTTGCTTGTGTTCTCATTATAGTTGATTGATTCGATTACCACATCACAGTGATAGGCTGTGTGCGCTAAGACCTGCCAAACCCCCGATAGCATCTCCGCAAAGTTTCAGGCATTTTGTCAGTGTACGCGGGCCAGACCGTGTGGATCAGCTCTGATGGTGCACGGTGCCGCCTCAGAATACCAGATACTTTAGTCTTTCTCCAGATCTAGGTGTGCCCAGTCGAGCCTTTCTCATTCGTATCTGCGCGGATCTATCGTCGCGGGCGGACGTGTTTCTCCGGAATCACCCTTGAATATAAAATTCCGTCAGGCGGGAACGATTCTCTTGTTGTTTTCCCACTCTGTACTTACTGACATTTGAGCATAGTGTCCCGGGATCGTGTCTCAGTAATGCGTCGCAGATATACGTATATATATATACACCAGCAGTATTTTATCTGCGGCATATATCGTGCCGGTAGATCATTTTACTATCAGTCTGTCATGCTCTGCTGTCATGATCGTTACAGTATGAAATGTTTACGTGATTTAATGTGGCTGTACATCATAGCTTATTCCGATTACTTACGGTGCCATAACTTGGCCTGTTAATGACGTTATTTGGTCGCTTTTAATCGTCGTGGATAGCCAGTCACTGTAATAAGGTGCTAAATTAATGTGTCATAGCCTCGGGAGTGGTGTACATAACTAGCTCACAATTCAGTGCCATCACTGATATATTATGGTTACTGTTGTACATTCACATCTACAGGAGGAACACGGCGGACGATTTACCTGAGTTTATTCCTTATTTATTACCAATTAACCATCTAGAGCAGGTCGTGAACCCCTGCTGCTGACGGCCAACGATACAGTAGCATGATTATAAAATCGTCCTGTAGGGTTCATGACGGGAGATTCTCGATGGCGCAGCGTTCATGATTTTATGGACGATCTTTTGACTTTTGGCTCCTCCCGACGGCTTATTACTTTGGCAAGGTGTGTTTTCATCGCGGATTGTGTCGGCATCGATTGTTGCCATTAGCCCCCGACGTCCTCATCATGCGATGCGCATATCGCGTAGATCCCTGCCAAGCGATAGCCTTTGCCATTTGATGTTTCCCGCGGAAGTAAATCGGGCATGCGATGGCGGTGGCTACCTTGTTCAGAGCTCATCAATACCATTGCGGTCACAGCCTCTAGCCTCGGTTCTCATGGGATAGTTCTCAATCACAACGCCCTGTCTTGCCGCGTCGAACGAGCCTATAGAGTGTGGGATCTCGCTTTCTGAAATCGTGGAATTCGATATACTTATAAAACGTGCAAAGTTAAAAAACGTATCAATGGAATAATCGAGTGTGCGCTAACCTACCATTGCACCAGAAATGCACACCACTTATAATCCAATTGGTATATTTAGCGCGAACTTGCGAGCTGTGTTTCTAGTTTGAACGTGTTCGTGGTTTAGGGTGGTGGGGTTTTTTTCTCGCCCGCATAAAAACATTATCTCACATCATCCTTGAATCACAGTCGACGGAGTCTAATCAGACCAGCACCGATGTATCCGGAGGGTCCCCAATACGCCTCGGGCGAGTTGCGCTTGTACCAGTTAGCCATGCTTGACTGGAGCTGAAGCACTCTACATTATTGTCTGCGCTCTTATCAATCTACAAATTTGCCAAATTATGTGCCAAATTGCTGCAATTTGTTGTAATCGCCGTTCGAAATGCAACGCAAGCGCATTGAAAGTTGAGTGAGAGGTGTCATCCACATTTTGAATGACAATATGACAGGTTTTTCAGGAGGGGTGCCTTGCGCGAGGAGTTCGTAATTAAAGAAACACAACCTTCTCTAATGACATTTAGGAGGCGGTAGCCGGCTTTTTTGTGCTAATACAGGAATTTGATTGAATGACGAGGACTTCCACCCGATTAATTCCGATGGATAATTCTATTTATACGGTTTGAAGGAACAGGATCACGCGTTATTTGCTTGTGTGGAAGGGCTGAGCGTCGGTGATATTTCTTGGTTGTGTGTTTATATTCCTGGCTGGCCGCTGTAGATATGTCATCACATTTGTTGAACGGATACCCACAGGTGGGCATGATTACCGTGCTATGGTACAAGTATTGTGTGTTGTTTTTTAATGGGATTCATGTTCGTCTACTAATATGTATTGGTTATTCCTGATGTTGATCTTCACCACTGTTTACAATGACATGTTTTATAGACGTATTTAATGTGACATACTGTGCCTTTTTTTACAATCAGCTGGCACTGGCAGTGTAATTCCTTGCCTTTTTATTATGCTCCAACAAAACACAAGCCGCTAGACATCATAACTCTGTAATATATGCCTCAGTGCGCTCTGCTGTGTTTATATTGTTTATAAAATGACTAACTAGTATAATTTGTATTTTAGGGGTTTGAGCATATCAGGATGCAGAACCCCGGCGGGGGGACCATACAGCTCGTGCCCCAGGGTCTGGTCACCCCGGTGACCTACCAGGAAGGTGGGGCCACACTTATAGTGCAGGGTCAACCTAGCCAGGCCACGGCGATGCAAACAGCTACTCAAATAGAAGAGGCGCACAGGTAAGTTTAATTAATTGGCATCAGTAAGGTTATATTTATAGAATATACAATGTATAGCTATCTTGCACTTTCTCACGTGGTTTTACGCCTTCATGTTTTAAGACACTTACATTGGAACATACGTTAATATGACCCCATGGTTTGCGTGGTAGTTTTGCAATTATATGACGGCATTTTATTTCCACGAACTTGAGGTCGTTTGTATTTGTTTTACAGCACAACTAACCACGTCGCGACTCAGCAAAACCTGCAAGATCAGGACGCAGCTTTGGAAAATGACAAAAGAGCCATATACAGGTGAGTTTTTTCTTCAAACATTTTTCACTCAAGTGCCGTGTGTGATAAGAAGACAAAATAACTCCAGCATAGTGGACTCTATTGTTGTAAGTGGGAGGGCATGAGAAATTGAAATTTACAATGCACTCTCTCATACCGTATCTAAGATAATCGAAATGATAATATTGATAACGGCTGCTTTTAAATCTGCATTGTTACTGGTATTGGCCCATGAGGTATTTTATGAACGTATCAAAAAGTCGTAATGCATTCATATATATAATGCGTCAAAGTTCAGTTGATTTTATTCCAAAACAATCTCTATTTGGCATCGAATGTGAGAACCTTGATATATATTTGCGCTTAAGCACAGGCACTGATTGTTGTTAGTGCGTTTTTGCATAATGGCTGCATTAAAATCATTTTTTTTTGCATCTGAACCGCTTTAGAATATTGAAAATTATTGAAATTAGTTTGTGCCACCCGAGTTGCACTGTGCGCCATAAAAATCCCACAGCGAAGCATTGAGGTTACTGCCTGAGGGAGGTCACAGTTGGCCGAATGAAGGACCCAATTACCAAGTAATAGCTATTGAGCAATCATCGCGCCCCGCGCCGGAGTTTTGTTTTGGATCAATTAAATCATTGCCCGAAGGTGCAGCTCTTCAGACGCACGCATACAGAGACACGACAGGGCACTCCACACCTTCCCAGTGTCTCTCGCTGCCGAGACTTATCACCTCATTATCGGCGTCTCATCATGGATGAAATGCGCGCACAAGGTTCCTTTCGTCTCCGCTCGGCAAAAACTCTCCGTGCTCTCGTCTCACCTTATCATATCAGTCGTAACTGTGTTAAGAATCTAATTAGATGAGTTTAAGTGTTGAATAAAATCACACCTGTGGTGGTTTTCTTTCTTTAACAATCATCGCAATTTGATGGGAGAAAGTGCAGCGAACAAATATGAGACTGGAGAACCTTGATAGTTTTCTAACTACAATTTCAATTTAATTCAATTTTAACATGTTTATTCATCTTCCCATTCAACAGAACAGTACATGTAGATATACATTTTGATATACATGTACATGTATGACCATTTGACCGCATGTGTTACTGTAACGTGAATCAGCATTACTTTGGTCAAGATAGTCCCTATCTTTAACATGTACATGTATGTGGCCCGGTAATGGCATGGCAACAGATATGTGATCGATAAATATCTGGATCGCCAATGCCAAAAGCTCTTCTCTTTTAACACGGGTAGATCATAAGCTAGACAAGTGCAGAAAAGGAAGATTGTGCACGGGCATTTTAGTTGGAATTGACACTGTGTGACTTTTGTTATGACACGGATTTATTTACAAATTGAAGGGTTAGCACCTGTTCATTGAAGTGTTTTATCGTTGCCGGTATAAAACAATACAGGTTCTTTGTAGTATGATACGAGCCCTTGATAAGCATACCTACCTGCGGGTGTACAGATCGCAGCACTTCACGTTTAACACGACGATGTAGAACCGCGAATGCTGATTGTGGCGGCGTGTAACTGATATGTACGACGTTTTCAGACATCCGCTGTTTCCGCTGATGGCTCTGCTGTTTGAGAAGTGCGAGCAAGCGACTCAGACGCCAGACTGCCCATCTTCGGATAGCTTCGACGTCGACATTCAGGCTTTCGTTCATCACCAAGAACAGGACAGAAAACCGTTCTTCAGTGACGATTCCGAACTGGACGGCTTGGTATGTAGTCTTATTTAAAACCTGACCGTTCCTCATTATCTATATTTCTGTATCTCTTTATGTTACATTAGCTAACTTTTACCCTTCCTTTCAGATGCTCAAGGCCATTCAAGTATTACGGATACACCTTCTCGAGTTGGAGAAAGTGAATGAATTGTGCAAAGACTTTTGCCAGCGATACATATCGTGTTTAAAAGGCAAACTGCAGAGTGAGAACCTGTTGAGAACCGACGCTCACGGTCTAGAGGTGGATGGCTCGGGCCTCGGCTCTCCCACGGGGATGGGAGGAGGTAACAATGTTATGCTGCAGGGTAACGTGCCACAATCGGGTGGCGTTACGAACCTAGGCCAGGGACAAGTAGTATCAGGCGGCACCGTCTACCAAATGGTGCAGACTCCGCAGGGACTCGTTGCTCAACCTATTCAGGTAATTGTATTAGCGAATACGTCGATGCAACAGCAGCCCCATGTGTTCGCGAGCTCGTGGATTCTTTTTCTACTCGGGTCTGTTACATCGCCATGTTTGTTTTTCAGATCCAGTCCCAAGGTCAAGTGGCCAATGCTCAAGCGTCATCGTCATCAGTCATACACGGGAGCACTCCCCTGTCACAGATAGGGGTGGCGAGCCCTCCCACTGCCACGCAAACCAACACCGGTAACTTCACTTCCGCCTCCCATTCGCCCTCGTATCTTAAACGACAAGTTGCTACCTATCTATTGAATTGTGATTTTTAGTGTGATTCTTTTCCTTTTAGTTAACACTAGTTCGCTCATGATGAGCCAAGACTTTGATGACGATGATAAGGGTAAAGGCAAAAATAGTAAAAGAGGAGTGCTACCGAAACATGCTACTCAAGTTATGAAGTCCTGGCTCTTCCAGCACATAGTTGTGAGTATTTATCACGTAAACGTGCCATTCCAAATTGCAAACTTGTATCATGGAACAAGGTGGATAACTTTAATATGTTGCATTTTAGCATCCATACCCGACGGAAGATGAAAAACGTCAAATAGCCGCCCAAACCAACCTCTCTCTCCTTCAGGTTAACAACTGGTGAGTGATTAGTCGTTTTCCATACCGAGATTCGTCCTTCTCTAAATTTATTCTCGACTGTTGAACCATAACTTCTGAGTACAGTCAGAACACATTGTATGGTTCAAACGGACTATCGCATCGACGCTAATTAACTGTGAATTTTTCCAGGTTCATAAATGCTCGGCGGAGAATTCTCCAGCCCATGCTGGACGCTAGCAATCCAGAGGGAACCAAAACCAAGAAGAACAAGACGCCAAATCGACCCGTTCAGAGATTCTGGCCGGAGAACATCGCCAATATGCAGCCGGAGGTGGCTAAAGCCATGGCTGCGGGAGCGTTGAACGCCAGTCACAATTCTGATATTCAGGTGAGTGAAGATTCGCCGGCGGATACGGATATCTAAGGCATTGAGACATTCGTATTCTTTTCCAACAGTTATTTGATGTGCGGCGTTAATGGTGAGGTTGTTTTCAGATGAGTGACAGTGCCTCTCCTACTGATGCGTTAGACGACTCAGATGAAGAGGGAAGTGATCCGAATACTCCACAGTCACAAGGTGCACTGCCACCTGGAGGTAAACAACGTCACTTGTGTTCTACATATCCACCAGTTAATACATAATCTGCTACAGTAATCACTCAGAAATAAGCTTCCCACTGAATTGGTGTAAGCCTCTCCCTCAACTTCGGACTTCGAGAAAGATTAATTTTGATAATATTAGAACTTCATGTGAAGCTTATTTTAAAACCTCGTGAATTCTTGGGCTCAGATGGACCCGATAAGTGACTTTGAAAAAACTATTGTAATGCTGCTAATATTAGGGTGATATAGCGGTAATATTTGCATATCATCCACATTTACGCTCGAATCAGCATTCTGCGCCTTATTTTCCAGTGTCTGTTACTGCTGACGGTCAATACGTACAAACGGACGTGCATGGCATGTCGAATAGCAAACACGTCATACCTCCGATGTCACACACACAATCAACCCAGTCAAGTGTTCAAAACGGGCAATCAGTCATTCACCAGGAATCAATGGAGTCCACTCAGCTAGTACTCACCAACAGTGACTCTGAGAATATAGTAGACTGATGCTCACTCGTAATGTTTCTAATATGTAAAATGTTTCTGCTTAATTGCAAAATTCATTGTGATATCGTAATTCATTTGTACTTGTACATAGTATTAATGACTGGTATAGTTATTATAGTCTACTTGATCTGTGACACTTGGACTGAGTGCTTAAAGCGTTGTTATAGACACAATTGCAAACTTCTAAAACCACTTTATAAGCTGTTTATGTGCGTCTATGTTATATCATTAGGAGTGTTTTTGAATCAGCAAATGTTATTAATCTACCCGTATATTTTCAATCAAACAATCACATGTATCATGCAGTACTTCTCTAAGCTAGGTGATCATTTGCACAAATTATGTAGGGGCAATCATATAATCGCTTCTCAAATTAGATTATGGTGCTATTATCACTTTATTGCTGCTAATCGACTGTTGCTTTCGTAATGAAAAAATATTTGGAAACATACTCATTTCTCTCTTCAGTATCAGTGATATTTTATATTTCACATAATTTATTTTAGGTACACATCATAAAAGTTTAGAATTTACTTTTGTTACTCGTTGCGCTGTAGGAAATAGTGTTATTTGCCTACATTTGTACTTTTTGTATTCACCTTGATTGAAAACAGTCCTTTTTAGACCGTGTAACTACAAATGTAGATGAAGTTGTCATTTTCATGTCTCTTTGTACCCGGTCACACAAGCCATCGGACAACCACGAATGCTTCTGTCCCACTTGTAAACTGGTAATATGTTGCGATATTTTAACTAACCATGTCCATCTATCGATTCTCTGTGCTTGTATCAAGTAGGCTGAATTTAGACAGCCGTGTGCCAGCTGAGTGGCATTACAGGGTAAAACCATATACACTACTCCCGTCGAATGTATGCGTACATAGTAGTAACGCAGTGCTTGTAGAAACGCTTAGCATTTGAGCATTTGTTGCAGCTTGGTTAATATACACTTTACATGTTGTGATTTCTAAATCAGACCCCATGCTGCATTACCTTAGTTTCTTCACAGACTAAGTCGGTACATTGATTTGTGTCATTTCACTAAGTAATCCTAAGTATACCGGTACTCGAGTCCAACCCTACTTACAGCGAAATGCTGTTGAGTTGCCCCTTGGAGGGAATTGCGGGCATCTCACATATTAAGGATATTTTCTTGCAATACGAAATAGGAACAAATTTAACCAAACAGGTCCACTATCCATAATAGTACTGTAACATTCGATACCTCATTTTGAGAACAGCTATATGTACGTTTCCCCTGCTTCCACCCTTTGGCCTTGCCGTCGGCCGAGCGTTGTAGTAGTTACATGTTGGGACTCGTGTAGAAACCAGCAAGAAACTGGCATAAATATATGGACGAATCTGTGGAACCTAAAAGTTTCCTTTTTATTGGGAAACCTCTTTCATTCAGATTATAAACTGCTTCACTCATTCATTTCCTAATAGAAATGTATCGGTGTACATGTATCTTAAATGTGCAAATTCTCGACTTTTACCATAACGGCAATTTTAGGGTGTTTGGAAGAATAGCAAAACTAAATGCATCGGTCAAAAAATAGCTCCAGCTAGTCACACTAAACCTCTTTTTTATTTGTAATGATGTTTACAAGCAGAGCTGATACGATATACTTGTCTGCACATTAGATCTCTCAAGATCTGCAAAGTGTATCTTCATTTGAATCACGTACATGTATATGTGCGACTGCATGTATGTTGTCCCATGCACAAAGACGCACCAATTGAAACGTGCGGTCTGATGATTAATAGGAATATTTTAAGTACCGTAGTCAAGGCTGCTCGAACAAGACATGTTCGACGTCATGTCATTTCAAGTCAACTTTGTAACTCACAGCATACATGTACATGCATATCTAGCGAACTTATATACGTATATACCATGTACATGTTTGTATAAACAATATACTTGACGATTTAAATTTTACAACTATCTCTTGTTCAGAGCTTGAAGAGTATCCAGGCTAAGCTGAACACTTTCTTTTATATGCCCACTTCCGTTTGATAATACATGTACGTATGCAAACTGCTTTGTATGTTTGTATATTTAAATGTACACACATGCATACTTGCCATAGCTAATCAGCAACCCTGAGGTTTTATCTAGTAGGATGATACATGTACATGAATATTTTTTATATTTTCATTAAGATTAAGTAGATATCTATGAATAAACTCTTATTATATACTCCGTTTTTGAATTGATTAAGTTTTCATCAAGAAAAG
>JAXGGS010003128.1:0-27065 GCA_035585475.1 Armandia brevis | reverse complement strand
TAGCACAGCAAATCCTCACTTTGGTGAGAGTCACCCTTCATCCCCTCCCGACCATCTAAACCAAGCAACCAAAAAACACATGTGACATTCCAATATGCAGATACTAAATAAATCCTACTATTTCCGCAAAAAGAGTCTACCGTCACTTATTTTGTAATTCCAGATTCCACAGGAGATCTAGCTGACACAGATATTCGGAAATAAGTCTGTCGCTGACCACTCCCAAGATCTATAGCGGAGAAATGCATCGTGCTGGTTGTGAGAAGCCGAGGTATCTGTAATTAACTACTGTTAATCTGCATCATGTCAGGAGACATGAGAATGGATTGGCTCTATCCGTAAAAAAGTTGAGGTTTGCTACCCACATACCAAATAACATGATATCAGCCGAGAATGCGCAAGTATTTGTAAGAGAATACTTTGCATAATTTGGTTTTGCATTCACATTTAACTAATATTCTGATGTAGTTCCGATATGTAGTCATACAGCAGGCATGAAACAATCTTGAAGTGTTCTGAATATGAGCTGATTGAGGCAATTAGAATTACACTGATTGGTAATAATTAACTAATACAACATGATCAAGACTTTTTATCCACAGCAACATTGGCATTTTCACTGTGACTAGTATAGATGAGCCTGATGGGACTCAGGGGTGGTCCTGATTTGCTTTGAATTGAACTAGGCCCATCAACGTCCCACCTTTCCACTGGCATCTATCCGAGTGTTGCTACAGAACTAAGGTTAGGAAAATATCATACTCAGTCGTGCTAAATAATACGGGGTTTGGACACAAGGTTCAGCCTGATAAACTCGACAGGGCAAATGTCACCTTCAACTGATCGGGAGCGTCTCATGTAGAACAGTGAGCATTGTGAAATATTACCCAATAACGAGACAATTTTCCTTGGGACTTCACGGCTACTAACCGTAACTTGATATGACATGGAAATGCACTGAGATTTTCTTGCATTTGGTGGTAGAAATTAAGCAGGAAAAGCTGAGGTACGATACTGCATAGCAATAAAATCACACTAAATTATACGCACACAAACATGAGTTCTAGTTTGATTTCAACAAGCACAACAGCATCTTATCCTATTACAAATATCTAGGGTAGTACTTCTTAGCTGATATCACTCGCAAGTGGGTGCCTGGTATAAAAACTGTAAAAATAAATAATCTGTGTGCGTTTGATTTGTAAATCAGGTTAGAAGCCCATGTCAATACATTCTCCCTCATCTGAAACATAAAGAAGGCATCGAGCATCCATAAACCTGTATTTGGAAATCAAATATGATTTGTAATGCCTGGAGACTTGGGATCGCAGTGGTTCACTGGCTCTGTCCCACAGAGGTTCTCCAAGGGTGAGGGGTGGATTGGCTGGAAGGGGGCAAACAGTCTGAGCATTAATCAAAAACAAGGTTTCTATTGCACAATGCATTTTGTTTGCATGAATTCCTAATTCATAACTTCTATCAAAAAGGTTCTCAGGGGGGCCATCTGTCTTGTCTTGTCTTGGCCTAACCTGGGTTTAAAGAACAAAACAAACGTTCCAAAATCGGACCTCATATATAAAGAAATATCATAATTCAATTGGTATATGCCACCAATGATCAAAAAGCATGGATATGATGAAGTGTTGAGGCATATTATATTTACGGTACATCTGTTAGCAAAAGGTAATCAGAGAATTGTCAATATAGGTAACATCCCTATGATAACTAAACATCTCCATCACCAATCAAAATGGTATAATTGATTGGTTCGTGATACGATTGTGACAGCGAGAGTAGATTTCCCCCACAATGATACACATCCATTCGATCTATATGACCGTGATATGCCAGTATTTACGCAAGAAACAATAACTCGTGGACCATGGCATTTCTCCCCTGAAATGCAGCCGATACGATTGAGTATTAATGCACACATACAAACGTCTTCTGTATCTTTCTGATTAATCCCTGTGAAGTCTCACATGAGTCATTAACTTACTGCTAGAGAGATGACCACAAAAAAGAAGCGACAGAATCTAGAACAGCTAGTATCACGTTCATCAGTGAGAGGAGGAGTCCCCCTTTCGGACCCGTTCATACGCCAAGGTTCCCTTGTTAAGGTCAGGAGAGATTTTGATTCGATTCACTATAGCGATAAATGGATAGTGATGTTAACTTTGTGTCGGCATTGTAAACAAATCCATACACTGTTCTGATGGTGTAGAAATAAGGAAGGTAGTGGACTCACGACAGAGTCACATCTTGTCTGGGACACTGGGGAATGTCTAGGTCACAGGAACGCTAGCTAAAATGTCAACACTACAGCCACTAGCGATGGCGAACCAGTCATGACGTATAATGGTACAGAATGTGAAACAGTATTGACGTGGGTGAGCCTCGGCTGTGTGTGGTTTAGAAGGACTAAGTATTTAAATCAAGATGACTTGAGACGTCTTCTGTCAATGACAGCACCTGCTCTCTGCGGACTTGTGTAACTCTCTCTGTAACTGTAAACTGGGCACCCCGGGAAAGGTCATCTGTTTAAACAAGAACAGATCATGCACTTTGCAGTAAATGTCTGTCCGCAGCATGGCGTGCTTCCTACTAAACCAAACATAAATGACCGAAATGGATGCAGAACGCAGCACAGCTTAAACAAATCCATAAACAACCCCGTGGAAGTTGCTATCTTAGCGGTAATATCCACGTTCATGTAGGATGATGGAGACAAACCATCCGGTGCTTGATTCTTTACCTTCAGGTAAACTTAACTCCGACCCAAGTGAATTACTTCCGGCCAGAACACCACGTGGTGTCCTCCATTAAACAGTTGTACACTTGAGGTCACGCTGCCTGCCAGTGTCTCTGGTGATCCTGTTTTTAGTATTATCTGTGGCAGTACAGAGACACAGTAGATGGCAGCTGCGATCACAAAAGCTCAATCCTGGCTTGCATGTGAAGCTTGATGTTGCATGAGGGTGACATGACAAATTTGTGACATGGTACTGAGGCGATGCTATGGCCAGTTAGACGCCTGGCGAGGAGAAATATGGCGGGAATGTCAGCAGCACGTGAGTCTATCCAGCCCCTCGTCCAATCATCAAAAATACAATACCAATCTACTCTTACTTCACACAGACCTGGAATAAGACATGCTATATCTAGTCACCAGGGTAAGTTATTCTCATTCCTTAATGGTACTGGATAAAAGTCGCGAGCACAATAAATCCAAATATCAAATAACGTACCGGCTCCCCGATCGGTGCACCATGCTTGTTTACAATCTGTCAACTGAGTGCAAATATCAACATATAAGGCAGATACTAAAGACAGCTTAAACTATGAACTAGTAGCGAAAGAATGTTATGGTGTTTACAAGCAGTAGAGAATATGGATATTTGATAAGTGTAGCTTAAATATTTACCATTGTCTGAATAGGTGGGATGCAATATGTGCAGAGATACAGAGGTAAGCGTCTGTTAAACCCCCACCTGGATAATTTGTGTATCCACACAGGTCGTACAGATAAACTCTCAGCTTGGAGTATCAGAAATGTTATGTGAACGTTTGCACAATTCTAGGCATTTTCTACAAATCTTGTGTCCCGTTTCTTGGGAATGGATCAAGGGCATCTGCGTGATTAGTTTTGGGGTTTGGGGACTTTTCGCACTAAGCTGTCATCAAACTTAACAATACTGAGCACTGTGTGCGCACTTACGCTTATTTATGGCGCTTTTGAGGTTTTCCAAACATTCTATACCTCATGGTAGTTTCTTTATCTGAGCAAGGCTGGAGAGTATTTATTGCTGCCCGACTTTCACAGTAAAACGAGACATGTACAAATGCAGTGAAAAGCATTCTACTCACTTCTCCAGAAGAGGCCATTTCAGATCTGGGGAGACGATTAAACCCGAGATTCTCTGGTGTGCCGTGAACTCCACAAACCATCGCCTGTAACTGCCGTGAGAATGGGCTGTAAATGTGAGGGTTGGGGCACCGCTGGTGACCAGGAATTCTAGTCACATGGTTAACAGACGATACATAAAGAAGGAGAGGCCTAGAATGTCTGTGACATATTTATCATCACTAAATCCTGGCAATATGAAAGTCGTATGGTTAGTATCATCTATAGAGGTATAACTAAGGAATAAAGTTGGCTAAGCTTGGTCTTGTGTTGGCTGCTCATCAAATCAATATGTAAGGTCAAGTTGAGATTTACCTGTCAAGTTATTTGAACGTATTTAGAGTTCACATGGTGTCATATGCCGTCAAATATGAAATGTTACTTCATCTGCTACTAAATCAGAAGATTACACCAACATAACAAATTAAATACAGTTGAATCGATACTCTGTAGAACAGTCTTGACGAGATTACATTGATAATAAGATGGTTGTATCCATATCAAAGCAAAAATAGTCATTTTTCAAACTGCCCGCACAAAATAAATGAAGACTAATGAAGAAGGAGAATGTAATCAATTACCTATTTAAGGGGTCGGTGCCCTAAATATTAAGGATAAACTGCTAACAAGCCCGAACTTCGATTTCCTTCTATAGAGTTCCCGAGAGAATATTTGCTGCACCATCAGTGGACAATTTAATGGTTGCATGACTGTAGACTCGATGGGATATAAAGGATGTAAATCGTCTGTAAACCACCACTAAGTCAACGAATGATGATAGTTTCTGCGCAAACTATTGTGGCACTAGCAATGGCTTACATCAGGCCACCAATTTCTGCTGTCATATAGATCATCAGCGATACAAGCGATGTGAATACATTTCAAAGGAGCAGGTACAAAGATGTATGATATTAAACCTATATTCAATGAATCAGGGAGACGTAGGGGAATTTGAATTGGAGAAAGTCCCAGTTATCTGGTACCCTAGTCCCCTATTAAAATGTCTGATGTTAACATACAAGCACGGCAGAGGGTTAAACATTCTCTTGGAAAGATGATGCTCCCTGACAGTCAGTAAACCAAGAAATAATCGCCCGTGCGGAATGTTGACAAGTCATTCCTCATTGAATTATCTACAGTCCGATCTCATGTTAGGATCAATATCTTGGGACATAGAAATCCGGTAGTGTTCATAGAGAACATTTACTGAGGCCTCGACCTTTCTCTACAGAGCATGATTAATTTTGTAAAGGATATCAAAGGTGAATGGCACGACCTACCAATTTAAATTGACCCTTACAACAAGATGGAATCAAGTTCACATTGTTGAATATTTGGCTATTATCTGGGATCTTGTTTGATATACGTGATTGAAGAGCCTAATAGTTAAAGGAATTCATACGCAAATTGATTCTTATCTGATTGTAACATATTGACCCTAACCTTTTAACTGATAACCCGGAATGAAGTCTTTTTCAAAATAGTGTTTAGACATAAATAATAAATCAAATAAAAACTGACAAACTGTTACTCATTTTAGCGTGAAATTTAAAGTCGATAAAGGGTAACTATTACATAGAGTGATAAAAAACCCTGACATTAATATTTGTGGCAGTGCTTGTGCTCGAACGAAGTCTGCTAAAATGTATGTGTGACACCAATTCACTTGCATCACAATAAAAGGAAGGCATCGTCAACCTCAGAGGCAGATTTATTGCCCGGTAAATGGGTGTGAAGTGAAAGTATAAAACAAAGGCGGAAAGCTACATACGAGCCTTGAGACACTGAGGCTATTACACACATGGTAGCACAGCAAATCCTCACTTTGGTGAGAGTTTCCCTTCATCCCCACCCGACCATCTAAACCAAGCAACCAAAAACATCATGTGATATTCTTCGGTACAAATACTTGTTAAAGCCTGCTCTGTCATCAACATATAAAGTCTCGTCTCATCGCAGATACATCTCCACATTCTATTAGAGTTAAAACCACTCAAGCTGGTTGTAGGAAGCTAAGCAGGCAAACAATCCGCGAATGAACCAAGAGTTACCTAATGTTAATCTACATATAGACAGATGAGACAGGATAATTGATGGATTTTGAACATGGCAACTTCGGAGCTAGTTGCAAGACTTAATTACAAGTAGACAGTAAAAATCATGGAATAAAGAAATAAAAAAACAGGCGTGTACGGGTGCTTATGAAAGTTGCATTAGTTTAAAACCTGACATGCGATAGGGTGTGTTTGACTTAACACAAGCATAGGCTCTTTGACTAAATCCAGGCGATGCCCGACAGCACTGCACTTTATGTAGTGGTTATCATTGGGTGTTTTTCGTATCATTTGAAACAATCCACAGTAATGGGACAATCTGACACTTGTTTCCCTGATATTGATCCGATGTGTAGTCAATTTACAGGCATGGTGCAATACCAAAATATTCACTGTGATCTTATCACGGCAAATGGAATCACGCTGATCAGGATAGAATAACAGATTCAACAATCGGCAAAGTTGCAAGGACTGTTTATTCTTAGCAGCATTGAACCATTGTGGCTATAATGGATGGAACTGGTCGGACTGGGGGTGCTGCAGCCCTAACTGTGTTAACTGTAGTCAGATTTATCAATGGTAGTTTGGTAACAAAAAGAGCCTTTTTGCACACCTAACACCTTGTCAGTTTTGGGCAATAACGAAAGTAAACAGTTTATGGGACAAGGAAAATAGTAAAATATGATCTCTTTTGAATCACTTGTGTGTCACACTGAACACTGCCCTACGTATGGCGACCACAATGCGCAGCAAGTGAAACTACGTCCATGTTTTACACAGTTTTAATTACCAGGTATGTATTCTCAGTGCCTAAAAGTACCAGTATGATAACATATTGTTCTTGGACAACAATTCATGCTGTGGCAGTAACTCGATAACAAATTGTAATTATTATATAAAACTTTTAATTCCATTTCACTCGTAGCGCTGTCAACACATTTTTTTGTATAAGCGATATTTTTATTTTATTGTCAGTATAACGCAAAGCATGTACGCGTCAGTTCCATTTTTCTCATGTAGGGGTTCTCTACCAAAATGCCGGAATTGGCGGGAAAGTGCCAGCTTTATTCAGATCAATGAAAACAAGTTTATTCCATTCCAGTCCTCACTCTCCTTTTGCCGGCTATACGCTACTTAACTGTAACAGCATTAACCTCTTTCTTGAGTAATCAACTAATACCCTTCCAATTCGGGCAAAGCAAATTCCCCACTAACCAACTGAGTGGCCAACTAACAGCACAGGTGGACACGATTTGTATCGGTTTTGGATTGAGTCTGCCCCACCAGAAGATACAGCTTCAGAGCGCCTCTGCTGACTGACAAGGAGACAACTGGAGTAAAGGGGAGCGACAGAGCCGGGACGCTGACTCGGCAACTGACGCGGTGTCAGTGCTGGTTGTGGCTGATACATACAGTGGCGATTGTTCGTTCGGTGACTGACGTGAGGCAACAATACATGACGTGCTTTACTTCATACTCGACATAACACGTTAACATCCCTTTTTTCTTCCACGTCAAATAACTGATCGAATACTATACTTGTATCCACAAATTCAAGCTTACTGATTGGCAGCTAATAGTTGTTAGAAATATAATCACAAGTTTAATGTAAGAGACTAATATTTGTCGCTCGAATAGTTACTATGTTTAGATGTGCTTAATGCTTGTCACAGTTTAGTCTTTGTCTATAACGCACCGTTCCAGTTGATTAACTCGCACCTCATAGGCACTACGCGTGCACCCAATAATTAACACAGGACTTCTAGGCTCGCCTAATGACCAATGGCCAATTAGTAGTTATCTCTGTTATCTATTCGCGGGATTCTCGAATCCTAACAGTCAGCATATTTAAATTAGTTCGATACATATAGCCGTAGAGTGTAGAGGTTACACCGCATGTTCTATAATAATTTCACTTTAGTAAAAGTCCTGAGTTACTTCGTCAGTCCTAATCCAGATAATTTAATAATAGTTACATTTGGAGGTGGACAGTACTAATGCGAGCAGATAAGGATTTTGTTGAGCAAAACCTTGTGATCTTGTTATCTGTTTCAGTCTGTAATAAACATTCAACTCCTCGCCATTAGTCCCTGTGTAATACGGTCTTCACTTTGATCACAGTGTATTTTCACGCCAACCTTTAAGCCTGTAGAGTATTTGGAAAAAGGTTGCAATCCGTCAAGCCAAACAACCCGGCGATTGGGAACAAACAGTTGATTGATGAACCCGACAGGGTAAATGTCACTTTGACTAACAACCTACTCAGGAGCGTCCCTATAAACAAAAGCAATGTGAAATAGTAGCCAGTAACAAGACCATTTCATCTTGGGACATAATGATGAGCCTTTTAAACTGATTTGACCTAATTTGGGAGACGATTTTTGCTACTTTACTAAATTTATTATGACCTAGTTCCGGTACACTGTGCAGAGATCAAGACGATTAACTATCTAAGCTAATAAAGAGACAATGCTTCCCGAAGATGTGTCTATCTCTTCTTATTCATTCTTCTAATTCATCAATTAGTAATGAATTATTCAAACAATAACAGCCAATACAACGCTAACGAATTGAGTAGCAAACAAATCGGACCCGAATCACGTATGCAAATAGCATGGTTAAAGCATATTCCTACACATTATTACTGTCAGTGAAACCTGGGAAGGTAGTTGAGGTAGTTTGGAAGCATTGACAAACCGACACGCAGACCACAATAAATTCCACTTACTTTGATAGATCTGACTTCAGGAGTAAATGCTTGGAATGCCATATTGACATAGAACGTGGGCTACACACAGGACGGGTGGCCGCAGTCACTCGTGTACAAATCGGCCGGCATTTAAACATAACTAGGAAATCTCATCATTTCATAATGCCAGAGGAATGATACATATACTTAACAAGCTGGATGGGCAGACAACGGATTCATTGAAATAATGATTATTGCAACAACTGGACATTATAACTTATATGTCAGCAATTTACAAAACTGCATATTGGAGTAGGAAACAATCATCAATTCAGCGCATCGAAAGTGCAAGGCTGATAGTTTAGGTTCTGCTCAACTTTTGATTTTACTGGTACCATGCTGCTGTGAGACTCCTAGTTTAATCGAAAACTAAATTCAATATGATTTACGAAGCCCTGAATTTGGTCTAGGGATCGCTGTGGTTCATTGGTTCTGCCCACCGGGGTTCTCCAGTTGTGAGGGGTTGACTAACGGGTAGGGGAGAAACAGCGCGTCTATCAAAACCAACGTTAGATAACCCATGGTATATCTCATGATTACTTAATTCATAACTTTCACGTATAGATATCTCAGGAGAATCATCAATCTACGGTTCGATGAGTTATTATTATGTTAAACACCGAATGTACGACAAAGTTCCATCTCAATACTCACTATCACATATATATCATATGCCGTTTGATAACTATATATACAAGTTCCATTTATCACTTTCAGGTGTATAATTCATGCTATAAACTTGCATAATGTATCGGGGGTGACATCAATCGGTGGCGGACAATTGCACACATATGATAGATGGGAAAAAAAGGCCAGATAATAAACTCTGTGTACTCACGTTTCTTATACAGGAATAAATAAATTCACCATTATTCTGTCTTGTGCTATGACAATACTCTCCTGAAATGTAGGAACAATAACATTCAAATCGAACATCGTCACCACAATTTATCATGTTTAAAATTAAATTGAACATATCTATATAAAATTGAATTATCACATGGTGCCACCAAAGCTGACGGAAACAGACAGTGGACGTCTTGGCCAAGAATAGGGGCAGGAGTGACAGAAATAAGAGGTGGGATTGTTCATTCCCATACAGGTGGCTGAGAGCATCTGTCTGGGATAGGACATATTCTGATCATCATAAAAGATAAATAATGGATTAATGGATAAAGAAGTGTTGGCCGCCAATCTCTGTGTTGTGGCAATGGGAGGCAGGCATGATACCCGTCTCCCTAAGCCTATCTAAGAGACTCATCTTATCTAGGGCACGGAGAAGGGAGCACAGGAACCAAAGCAATACTTAAATAACACTTGAGCCGCAAGCGTCAACTAAACATTAGCATTGACATTCAGCGATACAGTGTAACAAGTTACTGATTTGAGAGAGGGTACGTTTTGCCTGAACGCGAAGTACATAAACTTAGGGGACTTGAGACATCTTCTGTCGATGACCGCACCTGATCTCTGCTGAGCTGCATACTTCCTCTGTAAGTGTCATATAAGCCGAGGAAAGGGGAAGGTCATCTGTTTATATATATCGTGCACATTACAGTTGATGCTTGGCCACAGTAAGGTGTTTTTTCAGCTAACCCAATCATACATCGAAGGTTTATGCGCAGGACAGTCTTAACAACTCCATAAAAATCCCGTCGATAATCCTCGTCACAATGGTATAATCCACGTTTATGAATGAACAGATAACAAAGTGTTCTGGTACTTCCGTTTTACCTCTATGTTAACTAAATTCAGGTCACACGTGAGCAATGTCAAGCGTCTGCTGTAAGAAAGTGTTACACATGGGGTGTGCGCTGTCTGTCACATCAGTGTGCCAGCTTCTGTCTCTGGTGAATGACAAACAAATTGTCTCAGGGAACATCTCTGACAGAACAAGGATAATATTGATGGCAGTAGAGATTACAAAGCCTCAATCCTGGCTTGCAGGGGAATTTTGATGACTGGGAAGGGCAAACAGCTGATTTGTGACATGGGACGAACAGTGAGGCGCCTGTTGAGGAGAGAAATGGCGGGAAACCGAGGGAATGTCGTCTGCTTGTGAGTGTATCACACGAAATATTCAACACTCACCCAATTATCAAATGAAGATTTACATTCTATTCTTACTTCTCACAAACATGGAATAATACATGCTATATCATGCCATGGGAGCAATTAAGTCTCATGTGCCATATCATAGAATACTGCAATCTTGCATGTTGTGGCAGATACCAATTACGGCTGTGGTCACTGGTGACAGGAATACCGTCCAAATCTACTTCAAATATCATGCACTCTACCGATTACTCTACAATGGTTCTTACGATGGCAATTTACCCGTTCTTTGTCCATGTACACACATGAGTACTAATCCAGCTATTATAAACCTTTAGTTAACGGAGGATCTGGCTGCTTGTTAAATGTAATTGAGAAGATGTGACTATTTAGGACCTTATTCTCAAATTATCAGATTGGGGCAGTTTTGGTACTGTTATTAGGTTTCCTATACGTGTCCTGCTGCGAGTGTAATTCAACACAACTCACAATGATCTAATGCGACTATATATATGAATATTCATATTTACATATGATTTACGTTACGTGATTGAGGGAGATTGTATCCGCTAGAGTCTCTTTGTATAGATCTCATTATCATCAGAATCTGAACATAGGGAGAGATTTAATGAGAACCTATATTATTCTTGATTTGCTACCTCGTGTGGGTGATATGTGTCCTATTCACTTATGTTATATATACATGTAAACACTTTGAAGTATAGCCAAAACCAGCTGTTGATGTTTTGTTGCATTCCTTAATGCATGAAGAGATTGGGTTGCGAGGAAAGCCATAAATCAAGGCTTGTGTCTAGATTCTTGGGAATAGATCAAGGGCATGGCGCAATATGTTTTATGGTCGTGAGAACCAAGTCACCAAGCTGTCATCATTATTAACAATGCAGAGCTGTAGACACGCATTTATGGTTATCTATATGGCTTTTCTAGGTTTTCCAAGGATCTGCAGTCAATACCTCAAGGTAATTTCTCTATCTGAGCAAGACTGTGGATGCTTATTGCTGCCCGATTTCTCCTGCAAAACAATCTATATTCCATTGCAAGGAGAAGTTAGTCCTTGCTATTTTTATCCTTGGAGGACACTTTAGGCCCGAGGAGACTTTTAGACCTGAGATCCTCTGGCATGTCATAAACACCACACAGACTATTATCTGTAACTGCCGAGAGAATGGGCAGTAAATGCTGGGGCTAAGGCACCACTGGTGACCAGGAATTCTAGTCACATGGTGAGCAGACGATAAACAAACTCTGAGGGCGCCCAGTATGACTGTAACTCTAATATATTTATTACCTCAAAAATCTAACATGATTAAAGGTCACATATGCAGGGTAGTATCTATTCAGGGAACAAATGAGGGATCAAGTGGACTGAGAGAGCCCAATAGTCAATCTCTCGTTAAATGAATCTGTAAGGTCAAGTGTCTTCTTGCCGATGTCAAGTTAAGTAGCATCAATCATAAGTTACATGGTCTGACGTCATACACTTTTAGTATCCGTCTAGTTCATTTAGGCTGTATTCTGAATACAAGCGAGGCCTAAATTTTAATAAGATCACCAATATACTACTGTTGAATAATTGGTACGTTATAGGACTATCTCGGATGTCATAAAATCAATACAATTATGTTTATAATTCAAGAAATGAGTTGCGAAACAGTTTCAGCCAACACTGCCAGATCAAATATGATTAGATTTACAATGCAGGGGGAACATGCAATCAATATTTCTCTTCACAAGTATCCTGGGCATTGGACCTTTTTTCCCTGTAAAGGACTGTGAACATAAACATCATTTGGGTTTATTAGGCAGCAATCAGAGCTGCTCAGATTTGGGTTTTATGATAGTAAGTAAGCACGAGTAATAGTCCACAGTGCATCCATCAATAATCATCAATGCATCTAGTTATATACTCCTTAGACGTTGTGATGTTGCCACTTATAAGATGGTCAGCTTTAATTTACCGGTTAAACATTTCACCACAAAGGTTGACTATTAGGCAGACTACAGTATAGATTACCTTGGCCATATATTTAAAGGAATCAATATGAGAAGTAAACTTTATCTACTTAGCCAGTTTTATCTGAAGCTATCACTTTGTTTACGATGCCTTTATTCAAATTTCCCACTCGCGGTTTGACACTTTTATTGTTATAGCTGACGATCACAGAAAACGGAATGTGCTGATCTGATGTATGAAAGAGACGGCAGAGGGAAATTTAGACATGTGAATCAGATTCAAGGGTGTTTATAATCTACACAGATGCCTTCTACCCTTCTGCAAATTATGACTTCCTCCGCGCTTTGAAATGCATATGGAGTACTTTAAAACAGCAAGTACTAAGACAATACAATCCCAATATGTTTCACTTATTAGAATATTAATCTTTAATCTACCGTCGCATTTGGTTTCTAACTAGATAAAATATAAGCAAATTGGGTACTTGACAGGAAAATATGGTCATAATCTCCAAAAACAACAATTTATATCGGGAAGTTAAATATGATTCTCAATTACGTGACTTAGCCATGGCAGGAAGGGAGCATGTGGCCTCACAGTTGCTGTAGGCGGCTTGAGGACAATAACCTCGGTCGTGTCTTCTGTTCTTCGATTTGCTGGTACCTTGGGAATGTTGTTCCCACCGGCACAGAGGGGAAGCTAAATTTAGATGGTACTCGAATATATATCTATGCATTGCCACGAGCCCCTGAGAACTGCACCATTGGATAAGGAAAGGTACTGAATATGGTGGTTTTACTGTAAAATATCAACACATGGGAGAGTCATTACTCCTGTAACATCTTGTCTTAATTGGCAACGCAGTGCAGCTTTTACACCCGAAAATTGCCGCATAACATCCATTCAGTGTAATGTTTAGTGATGACTTGCCTGACTGGTCAGTTCACTACAGTACTGTGTTTAAATCTATGTAGTATCAGGGCATGGTCTATCTTTCCCTACTCTGCAATGCTTTCAAACACACTCACAGATTGTGCCCATAACATGGCCACTGAAGTCTATTTGCGGATAGGATGGCATCACCTTTAGATCATAGAATAATAAATACTGAAATTTCATGGAAGCCATTAAGCCTATGATAGGGATAGAAATATTTCTTTAATCCATTTTGCCAAGTACATATCGATCAAAAGCACCGTATCTTGTATCATTATAAACAAGTGACGTACGTACATGTAATTCATCGACCAGCTGTCTTCAATCAATCAATGTTGGAAATAATCAACTCTTAGCCTTTCACCATGTATATAAGGTACGGTTATCTACTTTATACACTCACATGCGGTTTGTGTGAGACTCTTACGCTATTACACACTTGATAGCACCCAAAATCCCCACCCGACCATCTAAACCAAGCAACCAAAAACCGCATGTGACATTCCAATATGCAGATACTAGATAAATCCAGCTACTCCCGAAAACAGAATCTCCTCTTGCTTCTATATCAATAACAGATTCTGTGTGGGCTCTATCTAACACATTCTTAAAGAAATCAGACAGTATCTTTCAATTAGCAAGGGAATTTTCGTCTCTTGAGCCAAGTTTTTAAAAGCTTAAGGCTCGGAATTGCGTCATGCTGATGGCGGGAAGGTAAACAGCGCACAATAAAACAAAGGTAGCCGCGATTATTGTCAGGATAACCTCATGTTATGCTACATCCTGTCAGAAGAGACTTGGGGATTGATCGCTTTTGCAACTTCCTGACACAAAATGTCATGCAAAATTTAGTATAGTCCTTATACCAATGTGGCAACAATAAAATGACCAGATTTGTAATCTGTCAACAACGCCTTCAATTATTAATAAATTCAATGTTTGTAAAGAGAAGATTCAATGATTGTTCTTGAACATGTAGAACGAATCGATTATACTTCCATTTAGAGCATGTGGAACCCGGTTTGAAATCTGTATCTTTCATTGCTAAGCATCCACAGAGTTATCACAGAGTGCATTTCCAAAGCGATTGCGATATTATCGTGGTTATCGGAATTAAACCTATAAGATTAGAATGAGCGCATTGAGTAATGTGGGAGTTGCCTGCCAATACTGCACTGCCATCGAGCAGATCACCTGTAACCATGATGGATGAGGCTGCTGTGAGACTGGGGAATGCTGCTCCTCTTATGAGTTAAGTACTAAGTCAGCTTCATCAATGTAAGATTACACAAACCAACCATGTCTGACTGTGTTCTTACCTTTTCTATGCAGGACTGAGTGACTTCAGCATCATTAGGTCATGGGCCTTTGCAAATACTCCTCTAAAAATATAGAAAATATACAAATGAGATCGACTGACATCAAAAATAGCAACTTACCATCCTTACTGGCAATTTACAAAACGTAGGGTGGACTTTTGACATACGGTATTGCTCCAAAGCACCTATTATATTGTAAAACAGGTGTATGAATAACGGATCGTATATAAACTGTGAATTGTAAAACTTAATCTGAAAATTCCTTTTGAGCATTTCCCTCTGACTGACCCTACTTGTACCCAACATCTCCATCTAAATTCTTAATCACATATTTTAAAAAACACAGCTGAAGAAAGCTCGGTCAACTAGAGTGACCAGGGCCGGACCGAAACCAGCGGCGACATCTTGACCAGCAGAGTCAGGGGCGGGGCTGACCACTGACAGAGATGATCTGCTCCTTCCCATTACAGTTTGCTAAGAGCCTGTCTCTGAGGAAGGAGGGTTTGCATCAACAACCCAGAAAACTGATAATTGGTGGAACGAGGAGGGGGAGCCAGCAGTGGATATAAAACCTCTCCCCAGTGTTATTGTGATGTAGAGTGAAGGAAGTATGCCGACACCAGGCCCGCCACACAGTCACATCTTGTCTGGGGCACGAGGGAATGTAGGACGCAGGAGCCCCAGCTAAAATGTCAACACAAGATCCACTAACCCATCCGAGACATTAACCTTGACATTTAACGATACCGAGTAAACCTAGACTGATTTAAGATGGCGAGTACATACATCAAGGGGACGGGAGACGTAGTCTGTCGATGAAAACACCTGCTCCCTGCTCAGTTGTATAACTTTCTTTGCCGCCGATGTTTGTCGACAGCGCGATGCGCTTCCTGCTTATCAAAACATAGATGGCAGAAATAGACGTAGGAATTCTGCCAATATATCTCATCTAAAGGGTGGAATCCACGTTTGGTCTGGTACTTGAATTTACACCTACATTCTATATACATTTAGGCTACAAGTCAATAATGTCAAGCGTCTGCTGTAAGAAATTGTTACACATGGGGTGCGCGCTGTCTGTCACATCACTGTGCCAGCTTCTGTCTCTGGTGAATGACAAACAAATTGTCTCAGGGAGCATCTCTGACAGAACAAGGATAATATTGATGGCAGTGGAGATTACAAAGCCTCAATCCTGGCTTGCAGGTGAATCTTGATGACTGGGAAGAGCAAACAGCTGATTTGTGACATGCAACGAACAGTGAGGCGCCTGGTGAGAGAAATGGCGGGAAACCGAGGGAATGTCGTCTGCTTGGATATTGTACAAAAATATTACCAACTTACTTTTACTTCTCACAAACATGGAATAATACATGCTATATCCTCTCTTATGGGAGCAAATCATTATAATTCTAAGTGTCCCTATAAACGGTATCGATACGAGGAAACATATAATCCAGTATGTGTCTACTGATGTCAAGGCTACGGTCACCTTCTGTTTCAGAACTACGGGCCACACCCCATTATCTCCATATATCAAATACCATGCACTTTCCCCATTGCTCTATTGTGCTTAATTACCTGATAATAACCAACTGAGTGGCCATATTTATGTTCACGGTCACTGCTGGAGCTATAGTATGAAGAGGAATTGGAGGACCTGTATATTTAATCCATCTTATATAGTGAAGAGGCGCTTAATTAGAAACCAAATTGCCTACTATCAGATTTGGTGAGATGTGTTATTGGTATCCGGGGGCCAGTCTGCTTCCGAACATCTGAGTGTGAATCAACTCAACTCACAGATCCAATACGTATACACATTTTCAAATGACTCTCCATCTGAGCGATTTTCTATATCGCTGATCCTACTTTACCCATCACACGCGTCTAATTCATACTGTTATCAACATTTACAGCCCCCCCTCAGGATCCTGGGGTGACATCACTCATATATACATAGCATAAGGTAATGCACTTTAAATCTTCGACTCAGTCCATTCGGGCTGCCTTCTAAATACAAGTATTTACTGGCTCTAACAAATCCCACCACCAAGATAGCACTGCTGTTTAATCAACACTTCATACTGTTGTCTTGGATGACATAACATCGATAAAACCGTGTTTATAACTCGAGAGGTGAGTTGCAAAACAGTTTCTGTCTTGCGAGATTTGATTAGATTTACAATGCAGACGGAACGTGTAATCAATATTTCTCCTCACACCCATCCTGGCAACGGGAATCTATAGCTATTCTGTACTCTCTAAAGAGACTGGCAACATGAGGTTCACATTTGGATTGAGGATGCAGCTCGTATTCCAGCACATGCTGTTCGGATTGGGTATGTTAAGAGATAACCGCCCCTCACGGTGTGTGAATTCGCCCTAATATCGCTTTCATAGGTGAAGCCAAAGGGGCCTATACATCTTAACTGGTCCATAAAGTCTGCAGGAATCAACATGAGAATAATACCCGCCAACTTTATCTCCTTAGGTGCTGGCATTACCTTGTTTACGATGCCGCCATTCAAATTTTCCAGACGCAGTTTGACACTTTTATCTAAATCTATAGCGATCACAGAAAACCTAATGGCCTGAGCTAGTGTATGAGCAGAAGGTGGCAAAAGGAAATGAAAACATTTAAATCAGATATCTCTGTGTAGATAATCTATACAAATATGTCATCAACCCTCGGTAGAACTTTTCCAACTATGATTCCTTTGTTCATTTATAGGGACTGTGGAACTTCATCAAATAAAAAACATGCAGCATGTAAATGAACCAGAAAAAACAGCTTGATTTTTGATATGATATACACCAGATGGCGTCTGAGCATTCTTCCTGACCTATTCAAGGTAATTATTACTTGCATAGAGAATGATATTCTTCGTTAGCTTCAGCAGATCCTACTTAACGTTAAAATACGTCAACCCCCAGGAATTGACACAGGCAGATTTAAAGTGATCATTGATTAGTTGATAGGGTGGAAAATGGAGTAGATGGCCCGAGGACAATGACCTGCAACTGTTTTTCTGTGCGTCTGTTTACTACAATTAGATGCCGTTAGAATGAACTAAGCTACATTGCCGCCAGCACACGAGAACTGAGCTATTGATGAAGACGTTTGCCGGCTCTTCCGCAAACATGAAACAGAAAATCAACAATTTGGGAGGGTAATCATATCAAGCTGTGTGATATCTCCTGTGCATTTAATCAGCCAATAGTGGAGATTGTCTACAGTAACCTTGCCAGTCCAGACATGTAAACCAATACACAAATTGTCATAATGTCAGACGTGGGTGTGTCTTAAAGTTAGAGATAAGGATTATGATGACATAAGTCGTCTTATTGTTGGCCTACATTAACCAATATATTGCAGCAACCTGTTGATTAACATAGAACAAATCAGATCTGTCACTACATGTATCCGAGGCTGGATGCCTCGTATGGTTAGGTCCTGCACCCATGCCTATATTATCTCATACTATGACCAATGTACACTTGAATAACTTGATAATAAAGTGAATATAAAGTAAATTAACCAATATGAATATATTAAAGGGTAAATCCGTCACTTCTATTGTAGGCAAATTGTCACATGTGAGGTTGATATCCAATAAGTGTGATGTATATTGATAGCTAGCTTGATAGGTCAGCCTCCCTACTGGCTTTAAGTATGCATAGTATCAGAGTATGCTTAAAGTTGTGGCACGGTCACTTGGTCGGCCTTGTTAAAGCGGTGCCAACATTACGTCATAAAACAACATTTGTGTGTCAGCCTAAGCAATAAGTTCGAGATAGTTGACACAATATAGGAAAATAAGCAGGACCACATTAGCGTCTCGACGTGTCTCTCAGTCAAGCACGGGTTGCACATGCTAATGGTCCAATTGCAAATAATGCCCCCGTATGAGAAATATATATGCGGCAGATACCAAGTACATCATAAAATGGTCGCAAAGAAGATACTATGTTGCAGTAAGGCATAGGCTAACTAGACTCTTATAAAGCCAAGTTAGCTTCCACGTCCAACACCGAGACTAAGAGATGCTGATCAATCAGGAGGTCAGGATGAATGTAACATTTCAGCAGTAGAAAATCGAATCACCTTCTGAACATTTATTCGTTCCAGATATAAGGTTATTCTCATAATATGTCATAAACAATAAATAAACAGGAACCTGGACAGGAGATCATTAAGCAACGATATTCTATGCTGTTCATTCTGAATATACAAACAAGCAAACGCTTTGTGACATTCCGATACGCAGATACTAGATATATGCTGCCATGTCCACAACAGATGAGGTCGCCTTTACTTTAGATTTCAAAGTCAGAGATCAGCGCCAATTTAAGCCACCAAGGTAAGTAAACATGGCAGTGACAGAATAAGGTTAATAATAAACTGTTGTGTGAACTGTGAAGTTTAATTGATGCTGCGATAACACATGATTAAGCACGAAACGAGGAATTAGCTGAGCTACGTACCTAGAAAATATGAAAGAACCTCGTTAATCTGGATATTGTTATCTAAGCACGAGTGAAACACGAGGCCTGACTGTCAGTGTCAGCTCAGTTGTATCCATGTAGAGTTTCTCTGATAACATGCCGGAATTGGCGGGAAAGTGCCAGCTTTATCCAGATCAATAAATACAACTCTTTCACATTTCAGTCCTCACTCGCCTTACTACTCTTTCCTCAGTTTGACAAAGCTTATCCCTGACATAGTCACAGTAGTCTTGCACCCTAAACACTATCATTTTAGCCCCGTCAAATCATCTTCAGTCATGGCGATACACAACCAAAGTGGACACGGTTTGTATCGTTGTGAAGCCTGACCACGTGTGTGGATCTACGAGCAGCAGCAGCAGTAGCTATAGAGCGCCACTGATGTGAGTGACGGAGAGCGAGTACCAGTGTAGGGGAGCGGCAGAGCAGGAACGCTCGCTCGTCAATTGCTGGGGCGTCAGTACGGGCTGTGGTATTTGTTACTCAGCAAGGAGCACACCTAGTGACTGGCGGAAGGCAAAAGTCACACGCTGAATATCTCTCCTGTCATACAACTGCCACATCTTCTCTACGACATGTACGAGACTGTACGGTATTTAAGAGAAAGTTACAATGTCGACACTGGAAATTAAGACCAGCGTCTCTGACAGTCGGGGTTTCAGAGTAAGATAACTGTATTGATTTAACAGAGCCTTAGTTTCGCTTGCTTTGGGACACAAAATAAATACAAACATGGACGTTCAGCCGTTTTCGGTCGATGACAACACCTGCTCTCTGCAGGCTAGTGCAAATCTCTCTGTAACAGGCATAAAACCCGAGAACGCCGGTAAAAGTCATCTGTTTAAACATGAATAGATCGTGCAAATTACAACCATTGTCTGTCCACAGCATGGCGTGCTTCCTGGTAATGCTGAGATATACATCACATAAATAAACGCAGGACATTCTTAAAAACACTATAAACACCACTTCAAATCCTCGTGTAGCCTATTTAGGCTGCTGTCCAAATGTAAACAAAGCTTCAAAATAAACAACAAAATACACAAGTAATATAATTACAAGTCTGATCAACCCTTCAATCGTAGTGTCACCCGAGGTAGCATCACATTCACAAAACATGCACGCTATTTTCAGACTGCCAGACCAATTTAATTTGATTTACAATGTACAGAGAGCGTGTAATCAATAGTTTGGCTCGCAAATATCCTTTCAGCAAACCTTCCAACGTACTTGGTTGACGACAAATGCTGCTTTGTTTCCCTTCAGAAAGGGCTTGATAAGATTCCAGGCTACCTCTCCGCTTCAGAACCATCGTAAACAGCTCTGCTTTTTCCTGATAAGGTCAAATCTTTTATTATCGCCATCATCAAGCTGTCATAATCAATCAGTGTAGCACCCGGTCAGTATAACTGATTCATGTCCTTCATTAATAACTATAAAACATATACATAGCTATATAGTAAATACGCATCACACATTGTGTAGTAATGTGCACCTATACAATAACATGTATTAAAAAAACAGATTCCGTTTCCAGTCGTTCTCCGTGGATACTTACCGCGCCATAATTAGGTGCACCCGATCCTTCTTTTACAGGAGAAAATAAATCAGACATTGGCAGAAATTGTACCACATAGTGTCTGATCGGGCGACGGGTAATAATCTACAAATCACTTGAGGAGGTTATATCGGCAAATTTAATGTGGTCCTCAATCACTTGATTATCCGTGGCATGGGGAATAGGACCCGAGGACTGAGTCCTTAAAATGTTTTGTCTCTTGCCTCGGTCTGCGTGTCCCGTGGGACTTCCGATCCCACCAGCGCCAAAATGGAAGCTAGATTTAGAAGATGCTCAAATGCATTTGATTCTATTGGCACCTGCAGCTACAAACTGAGCTATTGATACGATAAGGTACTGGCAATAACATGCTGAATAGAATCAATAAATTTGATGGTGGTCAATCTTTGTGGTGTCTCATGGGTATTAAAATTACCGAGACGACAATCCAGTGCAGCCTTCGTACGACTTTAGTCATGGGTTTGGCAATCACAGTGGACGAATATCATGGCTGGCAGCAATACATCAAGACAGAGACAGGCTATCACCTTTGCCTCACTGGGATTGTAAAGTCAGACACTGATGACTAAGGGTGGGTTGATGTCAAGCATAAAGGCCTCTTAAATTCTCTTGTCACAAATCAGGCCCAGTAATATGTGTAATATGCTTAACCATTAGGTATGTATATGGTGAAAATGGGTTTAATTGTAATTTCCCATTTCAACGGATGGGTTAGCATAACATACAACTATTGTGTTGATAAGGGATTGTTATGCTGATATGACATCCTAATATCTGTTATTGAATATGTATGGGATGAGTCGAGAAAGCTTTATATGATCAACACCTTAAATATGCCTCTACTATGAAAGGATGTGACATTTTTCTCCCAACCCAACCATCTTCCGATGTAACCATCTTGGTCAAATATCGACCCCTGGTAATTCGATTATAGGGTGGCATAAGAATTGGATCATAAAACATCATTTGTGTTATTCAGCTGGGAATAAATCAGATAACGGGTAGACACAAAATAGGAATACATTTGGGCAGTACTGATATTCCTGCTGTATTCTTGTAACCCTATGGACTGAATCTCATAGTAAAAGACATAGATATGGGAGTTTTTCAAGTACCATACAGTAAATTGGTCAGCAGCATTTCTAGTCAAAGCTTCTTGTAGTGAAATAGTTTGAGACAGTGATGTTCTAGTTAGATTTCTTCCTCAATAATGCATACTAAAACGATTTATATTCCCTGCAATAATGCTCCAGGTATGTAGTGGTTTTTAATCTATTAAACTTTAAAATTGCTTCTTAATGATTCTGTTGAATTGAAAACGAAAATCTGTGGGACCACTGCTCCGATTGCGGATGCACAATTGACCTCAACGACAGTAGTGTAATTCAGTGTATGTGCGTGATTGATCAAGCCCAATAGCTCGAATGGTCGATGGCTCTTGTCCCCCTGGCATCATAAATCAATAACCGGACCCCAGGACTATTATACTGATAACATTAAATGGAGCCATATTTCCAGGCAATGTTGAGATATTGATATGGATATGGATCAAGTACAATTTCAGATGAAAACTTTCTACTTTCGAGCTTAGTTTTAGGAAATTGAAGAGTGAAAGCCAGTAAACTCATACATCATTTGTCTTAATCGTAATATCGGTCAACGTTCCCAATTGGAGAGGCTTATTTGGCTAATTCTTTCAATATCCGATGCACTAGAGGATAATTTGACATTAAATTCATGAGAAATTTGGCATTGCGCAACAACTCTTTTGACTCGAATTGTTTTGTTTACATAAAGCAACTGTTCAGATTACGATTATTACATCACTAACGACTGAGATGTCTAAAAAAAATCCTCTGTGTGCGCAGGGGGCTATCGTTTGTGCACACTTGAACATTTGTCTTCTATATGTATTCACTATGCGGATCTGTCTTTTACGCAGGGAATCTTCAACCGACAGTTTTTCCCTGTTGAATCTGTGGAAAGAAAACATGCAGGTATGAGGGTATGCTTTGCATTCTGAATTTATCATTTGTAACCATCTTCGCGCATTAACTTTTGTCTATCCAAAAAGCTCGGTACTCAGAAACTGATCCGACGCACAGTCAAATAATCTCGAAATTGTGCGATCACACTGTGTATTTCAAAAATAGAACCCAGATGTTATCAAGGCAAACCGAATTACACTGATCAAAATGAAATTGGCAAAGTCAACAAGGAGCTACAAACTTCGAGGATGCCAGTTGATTCCCAACAGGCATTGATAACTTCACCAGTGGCCAGAATGGACGATGCTGTTGGGAATGAGGATGCTAGATACCCTCCTGTTTGTGTATGTAATGGTAGTGCAAGTGTTACATCTGTTAGCTTCAGTTCAATTTAATATCCATATATAAGAACAAGTGCAGGACATGAATTGGCGAGAAATTGCAATTAGCTTAATCATAAATTGTTACGTGACAATACGTTTGATCGATTCACCACTCGATTGTATTAGTCCTGTGGCCCAAACAGATTTCTATTGCTGAATGATAACGTTAAAAATCAATTTTGTGGTTAAGGTGATACACAGGGCCGGCCTAACTCGTTTCGGGGGTATAAGGTGTTTCGCGCAAGCGTTAGCGTCTTTGCCGTGTGTTTGTGAAATAGTGAGCTGCAGTATGGGGGTGCAGTAGAGATTGGCCGCTCGTTGGCCAATTGACGGGGCGTCAATAACGTCTGCGGTTGATGTTCACAGCTTGGCGCACACTGGAAATCGCTGACTCGGTGATTGACGGGATGCAACAGGTCACCAGTCTCCTGTCAAACAATGCGTCATAGGGTGTTTCTGCTACGTCACACAACAAGGCATCAGTAACAATTTGTTGGCTTTTAAATCAACAACGACATGACTGTGGACGGACAACAGCGCCTTGGACCGAGTTGATAGTAACAGCGGCACAGCTCCTCTCTCCCTATAGCCAAAATGATGAAGGCGTGTGTCTAGGGCCGAGAAGATTTGGATCAAAATATAAACTTGAAGGTTACCGGATAGAGATATGTGGGACGGCAGTGACACTCTCTGACGCATGATGTAATTGAGCCCATGGTTTAGTCAGATTGTTTGGCACAGGAAACCAGCCTAGGATGTGTAAATGTCAACTGTATAATCACCAGCGTCTACCAAATATTATCCGTTACATTCAGTAATACAAAGTAAAAAAACATGTTTTTGATAGAGCCTAGTTGTTCGTGCTTTGTGATATAGTTCGTACGTATATATCTAGGTATCTTGCGGCATCTTCTGTCAATGACAAGAACTGGCCGTTGCCTCTGTGGACTTGTGTAACTCTCTTTGTCACTGACATAAGCCGAGCACGCCGGGAGAGGTTATATATTTAAACAAGAACAGGTCGCGCACATTACAGCCAAAGTGTGTTAACATTATGACTAAATGCTCCCAAATATACATCATAGTGGATTAACTACCTAGGAGGATTTGCACATTTTGTCTTCTGTAAGAAATGTCTCTGGTAAAGGACAAACAAATTGTCCCTGTCCGGGACAATATCGATTGCAGCAGAGATTGCAAAGCATTGATTCTGGTTCGAAAGTGAAGTTTGAAGACCGTGGAGGGGAAGTGGCAAGTTTGTGAAGCGCCTGGTGAGGGGAGATATGGCGGGAAAACGCTGGAATGTCGTCTGCTTGTGAGTCTATCTTACAAAATGTCTAAGCCCTCGTCCGATCTTCTAAAGTTCATTACCAAACTACTCATACCTCTCATGGACATGAAATAAGACATGCTATACCCTGTCCTAGGGGCAATTTGATCTCGTTTTCTCTAGACACAGAATCGATATACAGATACAGAAATCGGGGCCGTTGTGGACGATCCCAAGGCCGTGCTAACTCCTCTGTTACTCGAACAGGGGCCAGAGTAAAATAGAATACAGATGTCAAATAGCATACTCTTCCCGAATGACTCTATAACGCCTGATTACATGGCAATTTTCCAATTGAGTACTCAGGTTTACATACAAGGTCACTACTGGAGCCAGCTAAGTATGGAGAAACAATTCGGTCATTTGCGTCCTATAATCGGAAGATGTGATACATAAAGACGATTTGTCAATGTCTGATTTGGCTAGCGAAAGACAATGCCTCGCTATACGATGCTAAGCCTATAATTGATAACTGATCCGTAAAATTAGTGTATTAACCTTGTGCACATAACTCACGCATGCCCATACCGGAAAGGGTCACATCACGCTACAAATACTCTGTTTTGATTGCACTTCATTGACATGATCGAGATTGGTTCGTTGTACGTTTTTAATAGGCCACACTGATATCAGGAAGCAGGGAATGATTAAATTCCATACTCAGAATCGTAATCATACCCATTATCCCATTATCTAAACACGACTATAATGTTCGTCTAAAACTATCTAGAGTCACTCAATGAAAACATGTTTGTATCCAGTAAATAGTAGCATGGAGCGTGCAATCAATAATTCTCACACATCAAGACAACAACATATTTTCATCGTACTGCATACTTGGATGAAGAGAATAGCCTCTTTCGTTCCCTGGAGAAGGGTTTGACAGGATCCCAGGCTCCTTCACTGGGACTCCGTTCTCTGGAGTATAGTTACTCATCAGGATGTAATCATTTGGTTTGAGTAAGTATCTCTCATTCTACGGATAAGATATTTCATCTGGTAAATCTCTATTAATTAGTTTTCATAGATGGGAATCTCACGCTATTATTTTGCCTTTATCAGGCTCACGATAAGGAATCAGTAGGACAGTCGATCAGTCAGCAATCATTTATAACTATTGAGAAATACCCTGATTTATATTTTGGCAGTAAATTTTACCATTACCAGTTTTTTGCATCAATAAATAGCGACATTTCGAAGAAGGATTTTATGATTTTAGAAACATATGTATAGCATGATGCAATGGTATATTTATAGATGTATGCATCCCCGTATCACTGTCATTTCAATTCGACCATCAAGCATGAGACACATGAATATCTGCCTGAATAATTAGGTCGTATGATCTGTTGATCTGACTAAAGTCATATTTAACCTGTTATATATGCTATCCCCTTATTCACGATGCATTCTTCGAAATGTCTAAGACGAAGTGGCCATTTTACATCAATAGCTGAAAACCGAATGTGCCAAGACGTGGAAGATGAAAATGAAAAGCTGTTAATCAGAGACATATGCGCCAATGATCGATACCGAAGTCATCCAAACTCATTTTATCTCTGAAAACTACGACCCCCTTGCCCATTTGATATTGCCGTGGAGTACGTAAAATCAGTACAACCAAGAATATACGATGATATAAAAAGAAAAGCGTCATGTTGCTGAATAGGAATGAACAACAACAGATCTTAACTGATTGACTGCAACCCAGTCTCTCGTATTTCGCTATGATAGAGAATGCAATGTTGTTTTCACGGAAAACGTCTCATTGTCTCCGAATATTATAACGAACAATTCTGATGAAAATACTCTCAATTGGATGAAATACAAACCCAAAAAGGGTCACTGATCGTGCCATGGGGTTTTTCACTAATATCACTTCTGAATGACACATTGGTAATTCTAATTTAGTACTTGATTAATTCATTACTTGATGTGCCATGCTCTGCACGTAAAAAGTATGTGGGCTGAAGACATTGACATTGGACTGTGTTCTCGTGCTCTGTCTTTCAATTGCTCATCCCAAGGGATTTTTGTTCCCAGCAGCAGTTAGGAGAATGCTATCTTTAGATGGAACTCACACCAATGTGAAAATTGACAGCTGCAGATACGAACAGAGCTTTCGGATACGAAATAGACTAAAACCGTTGACCCACTGTATATAATGTTAAATACGGTCAGCAATTTAGGAGAGTCATTTAACCGTGTGGTATCTCATGCGAATTACATTTAACCATACGGCAGCCGAGTGCAGCCTTTACCCATCATTAGACACGGGTTATTT